>QLPD01004371.1:0-10844 GCA_003314085.1 Hymenopellis raphanipes
CACCTTCCACAGACAAGAACGGGGAGCCTTGGATTGGTCCATTGTTAGTCCCGACGGTCTGGCGACCTCGTTCAGCGCAAAGTCTTTCTCTATTCGTAACGTGCCCCCTACGAGTGCACTATACCGCCCCTCTTCCACGTCCGTAATCGAATCGCTAGTGTTCCCTGAGGATTTCTTCCCAGTGGATGTCAAAGAAACAGTCGTCGCATTTACTCGTTTTGGGAAGGGCTTTTGTGGATATACGGGAGACGTTAATACAGAAACAGATACCACCAAGGCGCATCTTGCCATGATTGGGCTGCCGCACGACAATGTTCCGTCTACGCATAATCCTCCGGGAAGGTTTACTATGAATGTTCCCCCAGATGAACCACGGAGAGACTCTAGCCCCCACCCTTTTCCTATTGCAACCGACGTAGTAAGGCAGCATGGCGATGGGTTCTATAGTGGTACCAAGATAGGTGGTTTCCCGCCGCGATATGGACGACTGGAGGAGATGGGGGATGTGATGGGTCCGCCGCCAGCTTGGACAAACCCGTGCCAAGCGTGTGGAAAGCCCAGTACGATGCGCTGTAGTCGATGCCGAAAGGTCAACTACTGCGGTGCTGCCCACCAAAAGCAGGTTTGTGCTTTTAACTTTTAGGCATGTCTTTCGTGTTTGATGAATTCCTGTAGGATTGGAAACATCACAAGCGCATGTGCAAGTCGTGATGAAATCCATGGTAGTCTACGTCAATCTGCTTTGCTTTGTCTTTGTATAGTATCTTTCTTTCAAAGTCCACGTTAAATGCGAAACGTTATCTCCGCGTCAGATTGTGATCACCTTTCAGTCGTGCTCACCAGGTGCATTCTTTGAAGCTTGACTACTACCTGTCGACTTGTCTTCTTGCAGAACGCGTACACCAGGCCGCCGAATTACACTAGAATGCCGCCTTGTCCATCCAAGGTCCGTCTAGCATGACTTTTTCTTTCATACACATCGTAGACTGATGCGATTTTCATTCTTGAGCCACCGGTCCTTCTTGTGACGCTACTGAAAGACAACGCTCTCTATCAAAAGGCATCCCCCAAGGAACTCTTAGCCGGGCTCAAGGCTGCACGCCAGCCCACAGTCATCATCGGGTCCGTCAACAGACTTATGGACGCCCTCGCCACTAAGCCGCCTCCGCGTGCCGTCTTGGTCCAGGACGCCGCTCTAGCCTTCTCGGGCATGCTCAAGTATACCAAGGCGCTCATCGAGTACACGCGGAACGGGGGGACCGTGCTCGTCGGATGGGACTTTGCCAACCACGTTTTGGAACCTGAAATCGAGGCGTTCTTTGAGCTCTGGAACCTCCCGTGGAAAGCTGGGTCCTACTTTCGCACCACGGTTCATCGAAACGAGCAAGGTGCATTAATGTTTGATGCCATTGGGTTGAGTGATTCGTACAGCGTTAAATCGTTTTCGCTTCTGGATGTCGCGCCGGAACATGCGTTGTATAGGCCTTCGGACAAATCCCACGTCGAGTCTCATGTTTTTCCGGAAGACTTCTGCCCTGTTGACGTTCACGAATGTGCCGTTGCGGTTGCCCGTGTGGGAAAAGGCCTCATTGGATACTCTGGCGACGTTAATAGCGAGAAGGACACGACAAAGGCGTTCCTGGCCATGTTGGGACTTGGTCATAGCTTCATCGTATCCCCGCTTGGGAATCCTTATTGGCCGTTAAGAAAGGAATTTCACGATGCCTCGAAAAAGAAGTTGATGGTATTCTCGGATGCGATCAGGCAGGCGGGGTGTGAGATGTATAGTGGCAGTCGGGTGTATGGGGATCCGCCGGTTTATGGGACGACTACGGATGTGACGGCGCGCGCGAGGGAGGGAAGAGATCCCCCGGAGAGTCCCAGTGCGTGCCAGGCGTGTGGGAAGGATGCGGGGTTGCAGTGCGGGAGGTGTCGGAAGGTGAAGTATTGTGGTGCTCCGCATCAGAAGCAGGTATGTTAAGTGAGGTGTTTGGGTAATTGAGGCTGATGCTTGATGATAGGATTGGAAGTATCATAAATGGGAATGTAAAGCGTAGGAAGTGCTTAGAGATGTACTGCTGTATAGACGCGTTGTGTATTTTAATTCTTCAACTTTGAACAAGAGAGCATGTTTCATACATTCTCCAATCTATGGGTCTTGTACATCACCACAAGCTGAACTCATCAGGCGTTGGTTAGGATGCAAGATATTTTGCTTACGGGGGAGGCTACTTCAATTGAGAAACCTAGTAAAGCACAAACCTACCACTTCAACCACGACCTTGACAGATGCTCAGCTCTATGTCACACTTTTTCTCTAAACGATTGACAACAGTTGGAATGTTCTGGTATACACGACAAGGAGGTAGCTCAAGCCTGCGGAATCGCGACATTACCCCACGGCAAAGTACCATACTGGCCTTCGTCCGTAGCAGCCTGCCACGCACTATCATCGAACCCGGGCGCCTCGAACCCAGCGGGAACACTAGTGAACGCCTTCCACGTCGAGTCGGTGATGAACGTCTCCGTCGTCGTACACAATAAGAATGATCGCGATCAAACCTGCAGGCCCACCCGTGGCGTCGTTCGCTGCGTTCACGGCAAAGCCGTTCTCTGTCGGGTTGAGCCCGGGTACCGCGTAGGCCTGAGCGGAACCAAAGCTGTTCCCGCTCCCGATTTCGTTGCCGTTGTGTATAGGTTGACCCTATTACATGGACAAAAGCGTGAATATTGGAGATTGGGACGAGGGAAGGACGTACGCAGTGATAACGACTTTGGAGCACACAGGAATCTTGTCGCATGGTGCCTCGATAGTCTTACAAGCGCAAAGTAAACCGAAACAGGAAACGACGTGATTGTGAAGGAGCTGCACCGCATAACCACGAACGTACATCCATACACAAGGTAACAGAAGTTCTTCCGGTGCCCGGATACCACGCTCGTGTAAGCAGTTGGGATAGTTGTAGCGAGGTTTTTAAGGCTGTGCTTCGAATGAATACAGGGACGAGTTCGAAGGACGCCAGCTGTCTCTGGAAGTCTTGACCTTGGGCTCCGCGTCAATGCAACGAGGACACGGATTCTCAAGCATTTCGCAGTCGAGGAAGTGTGGGTGGTATAATCATCAGTAAGGCCGTGAATCCAGGTGGGCGTCAATGATAGTGATCCAGACTATATAGGCTTGCACGCTTGGACAGAAAAGAATTTGAATGAATGGAGCCTCTGTATCGAGCGAATACGTACCTGGCTCGAGCCATTTCTGTCTTCCATCTTGTCTGCAGATGCGCTTGGCTTCAAGTAACTCACCAGCGTATCCGACACTGCCCTATCCTGTACGCCATTGATCCAATCTCCTGCGTTCCCCTTCACATTATCCTATCCTCGTCCATTCTCCCGCTCCATGTCCATCTTGTCCACCAGAAGATCAGAGCAAGGGTAGAGGAAATGGGGTAAGTAGTACGCGGATAACGCAGAGGCTGCCCAAGGTTAAGCGAAGATCCTGGGAGAGCGGTGAGTTCGCGTCGCATATCAGCCCCACCATTAGCCGCACTCACGTCGCCTCCACTGCCTTGCCACATGTGCGCACAACTACGGGGGCACGGAGCCATCCAAAGAGGGAGCACAGCTTGATTAATCCGATACCGCCAAGGAGAAACAGCTTAGACCGAAGCTGTTTTGAAGACATAGCCCGAGGCGTATACGTGGCGTAACGTGGAGCACATCAGGCAAAGGAATATGCCGATGAGAGCGTTGAAGAAGGACGTCGAGCGCACTTCCCAAGCAGGGGACCTAGAGTCGTTCCATCGTCGCGCGGGCGTACTCTACATAGGTGAATTAGCGCCATCGTCAGAGGAGAAGAAAACGGGGAAGGGGAAGCGGTGTCGCAGAGAAGTAGAAAAAACTCAAATCTGGGTGATGAGAAAAAGAGAAACACAACGCACCATTCTACCGTTGTTGTCGCATGGACGCTTCCTTCGACTCTTCCGTTTGGCATCATGAAGAAATGGAGGAATGAGCGCTCCCTTTGTCTCGCATACAGCAGATTATCAGTACCGCTGCGAGAGGGTGACGACAGGTAACCTAAACACGTAGAAGCGGTCCTGTAGTGATCATGGAATCAAGAATATGTTGAAGCTAGTAAACATGTAAAAGCTCGGATTACACAACAAGAGGTTCGACTTACTTCTGCAGCGATCCGACGTGTAAGTCCCATCCTTCTCGAACTGTCGCGGTATTGAATACTTTGAGCAAGCGAAACACTGGATCGGAAGAACTGTGGACAAGCGCGATGCATCATAACAGAGGATGTGCTTCCTATCCGTCAGAAGAGGATTCCGATGAAATATCTGTGCCATTCGCTTATCCATGAGTGGAGCCATTCTCGGGGCGTCGAGTTGATGGAATTGACTCTGATACATCTGAGCTCAAGAAAGAACGAACACAAAAACAACGCACTGAGGCGGCATTCTCAGTCGCACCCTCCTCCAAACGGTCATGATTTCAGCTGGAACGGGTCGTGGCTCATTTTGAAGCCTGGCAAGGCTGGCATTGACAAGGGGTGAGACGATTTGGCGATCGTGGTCGTGGTTCAAGGACAAGGCTAGTACAAGGCTTCCGGTCCCGAAACCGGTTCCTCAATGCCTCATACCGACAGAAATCATCCACAAGGATATTCTTTATTCATCACCTGGCCTTGCTACTGCTGAAAAACCTGACCCGTGACCGCCACAAGCCGCCACCACGACCCAGCCTCACGCTTGCAAGCTAGCGGGGGTCCCCGGACGATGCATGGGCTGTGTACAGCGCACCCGAACGGCCACGCCAATATTATTGTCAAAGACTTGCCTGTAGTGTCTTCACATCTCCTCTGTGGCGCTCATGTCTTTCAACGCGCACTTCCACTACCAGGCCTGTAGGAGCAAACCTCGTCACTGTCGACTAAAATTGGTATATTGATGGTAAGACGACAGTTGTTGCGCAAGAACCAATAAATAACTTAGGTGCTATATGTAAAAAAACCAACACAACGCAGACCAGACTGACATGAATTACATCTCTCTACAATAGTCGGTGACCCGCCCCAATGATCTCCCGCCAAACGGTTTCACCCTAAGCGCTGCCACGCCGCGGTTTTGTGTTTGTTGCGCTTATGTCGCCCAAGAGACGATTGATCAGCGTATCTCTTGTCGCATTGGTCACACGAAAAGTCGATCCCCCAGTGTTTTTTGGTGTGCACTATATGAATGTATCAGCCGACGATGGTAGTTCGCATGGGATGCACTAACACTTCAGAGCGCCATAACTTGTGAAATCAGCCATGCAATATTCACAGATGTAGAAGGCGCTATTCGTAACGGTGCGTCTCCTTTCGACGACACGTTGGTCTCTACCACGGGTCTGGGATTGAGCTTGCATTCCCAAGGCGGACGGAAAGGAGCCACCGCTAACGAATAGGCTGCCTATGCCATTTGGATCGTGGATACACGGCACGTTGGGTGTTGAATTGTAGGCACTAGGTCCAGAGTCGACCGACGCGTGGAAATCACCTGCAGACATCTTTTGCAAAACGAGGTCAGAGGCCGGTGCTCCATCATTCCACTGTGAGGTAGCGGAATACGTCTGTTGGGGTGGCTGGCGGTACAAAGGAGGGTTAATAATAACCGGGTTGCCTAGGTTGGGAGCAGCGAGTGGGAGGGTGGATGAGACGTAGCTATGTGCTGCAGCGACGTTGACGTATCCCTTACTGCCGTCTTGGTTCTGTTGGGGTGGCTGGTTGTAAAAAGGAGGGTTAATAATAACCGGGTTGGGAGCAGCGAGTGGGAGGGTGGATGAACCGTAGCTATGTGCTGCAGCGACGTTGACGTATCCATTATTGCAGTCTTGGTTCTGTTGGGGTGGCTGGTTGTAAAAAGGAGGGTTAATAATAAGCGGGTTGGGAGCAGCGAGTGGGAGGGTGGATGAACCGTAGCCATGTGCTGCAGCGACGTTGACGTATCCCTTACTGCCGTCTTGGTTCTGTTGGGGTGGCTGGTTGTAAAAAGGAGGGTTAATAATAACCGAGTTGGGAGCAGCAGCGAGTGGGAGGGTGGATGAACCGTAGCCATGTGCTGCAGCGACGTTGACGTATCCCTTACTGCCGTCTCGGTTCCAATCAACCTGCATAGCGGCGCTAACTGGACCTGCGTTATTGCCTCCTGCTATATAATTCAATTAAGTCTGCATATTTAAACCACAGCCAAAAAATGCGCTCACCGTACTGAGGAGAGGAGAGGGCATAATCTTGAGAGCGTGGCGTACCATAAGCAGCTGAAGAAACGCATGTGTCATGGTACACAGAAGAATCTTTGTCGTATCCGTGCGGCGCATAGACCGCCGTTGGAACATAACTGTTCGTTTTGAGAGTCAGATTCACCTCTCATATGAATAAAACGCAGCAGCTTACCGAGCTGTAAGACCTAGTTGTCCAGCGGGGGAGGCATAAACCATAGTACTATCTTGGTTGCGGCTGTCAAAGGTGATGAACATTCGTCAGTGTAGGTAGAGCAGGGCATGTTAAACAGTACTTTTCACCCAAGGCGGACGGAAAGGAGCCACCGCTAACGAATAGGCTATCTATGTCATTTGGATCGTGGATAAACTGCGCGGTGGGTGTTGAATTGTAGGACCTAGGCCCAGTGTTGTAGACCGATGCATCCATCACAGGAAAACTGAGGAATAGCGGGCATTTCACCTTCTTGTATATATCTGTGCAAACTAACAGCACCATGGAACTGCCTCAAGAAAACAAGGAACTGTAAACAGCAAGAAGTCGGGGAATTGGAGATGAAAGGCGCGCTTAGATCTTAACCCCCATTTAGGCGTGTGGCAGTACATAATCGTTTAGATCGATTTCGGGACTCGGACCGTGGCATTGTCTGGTGAACTGAAATAATTGCCAGCCACCATTAGGGCAGTTGAACCAGGACAAGGATAAGAATGTTGTGGCGCGTCGATGGCTTGACGGCACCCGATGCTGCTAAGGGGATATCGATTCCAGTGTCGGACTAGACTGAAATCGGCCCCAAAATTTGGCAGACTTGGGCATCCGTGCCATGTCCGGATGTCCGAACTTCCGAATGAGGCTTCGGAGGCGGCGAGTTTTATCCTCCGCACTCAACCGCCCGGGATCGAACGCTAGAACGCCTTCGCGTCGGCAAAAGTCGAAATCTTCCTCTGGCTGGCGTACTGTGGCACGTCCTCAATCAGTCATGTCCAGATTTTTAGCAATCTCCAGCCTCTGCAGGCCGGGTCCGTACTGGGTGTCCGGCCGCCCAAGAGCTGTCCGGACTCAAGATCGTGAGCCAAAATCTGCCGGATTTGGGATCAATCATCTTAGTGTATTATCCTCCTCATGTGACTTGCCTTATACGCGCAGGAAAGCTATACCCCAAGGCAAAAGTAAAATCGCCGAGGTAAAGGCCTCGCGCGATCAATGTCACGAGCTTCCTGGCCTTGCCTTATCTTCCGAATTCACTAGAATACGTTCAATGCCCAATGTAAGGCGTAGTTCGAGGAATATGAACGCACGCAGAATGAGTAATGCGACGTCGTGGCTCGTACGCCGACGAACTAAGTTCGCGACGCTCGGGTCAAGAGTGAACCACTTTTGGATTCTTTTTCGGTTGTCGGACGACGCATCGAGTGCATACTGACAACGAATATGAGCGCTAAGATCGAGGACGACAACACACCGGCACATCCAGTGCTAGGGAGAGTCGTCAGTCTAGAAGTCGCTGTTATGTCGGCTGACACGTATTTACAAAAACAACTTACTTGTGAAGTGCCTACCAATATAAGGGCGTTGAGAAATGACTCGGACATCGCAGAGAGTGTCGGCGCACCTGATGGAACTTTGAATTCGACATTAGAGATGTTAGAAGGGATGCGGAGGACCCCGTACGATGAAGGATGATTTCAAGTACCCCACAAATACGCCGGCTGAAAACTTTTGATTGAATGCGCGATCTCACGGGTAAGCAGTTTTGCCAGCAGATGATTGGCCACCTGGAATGATCTCTTCGTCAATGTCAAGCATGAGTAGAACTGTCCACGTACCTGGCCCAGCTAATGTCCCATGTAAGTATCGAGCAAGGGGCAGCAATGGCCGTCCGTACCCACAATTCCGTTCTTGTACGAATTCAAGCATGACTGCATTGCGACTAGGGTACAGAAGGGCCGGGCATCTTTCGCTTGGGGAGGGTTTCCGGTTATGACGCGTCCTCAAGGAGGAAGACACGTACCACGAGCGAGACTGCGGGTAAGGGGGTAGCCTCTTTGTCCGGAGCACATCTCCGCAATGAGAGCAGCAGACGGCGCGTGTGTTGCGAGGGATCGTCTGCATAACGGACGAGATGGCGTACGGCGGTCCGGTATCTTACTCGTCGTCGCCAGTGGTGTCTTCATCATCGCCTGTAGAATCACGGTCCTCATCCTCCATATCTTCATGGTCCTAACCCCCATGTCTTCGTCGTCTTCAACCCCATAGCTTCATCACCTAACAATCATCGGTTAGTGGCACCCTTCCATTCGTGAGAAGCGTCTATACAAATGACGTCTCAGCCGCGTCACCTGAGGAAAGCATCCGGGAATCGGACAACAAAACTGTACGTCCAAATGAAACCTCTTAACGTAATCTGCAAGGCTGTCAGGAACTGTTCGCGATAAATGGCGAGGAAGACAAACTCGCAACCTCCTTCTAGGGTTTGATTTGAGGTCGGAAAGGCATTCAACAGTACAATGATCACGAGGAACGTTGCTCATCAAGCCCCGAAGACGTTCTTCGTGTCGCCCACCATCCAACTTGAAATGCCGTTTCAACGAAGCGAAATGAGAATAACTTTTGGCACATCCTTCGAGAGGGCAGATAAATTCGGCTTTCAGGTGTTGGGCAAGACAATGCTCTGAGAGGCAAAGGTAAATAATGAACTAGAGGTGGAGGCTTCGAAGACACTTGCCTATGACACCGCGTTTGTCCACATAGGATTTCGCTCCACATTCCGGACTACGACAGAACCACATTTTCTTATTTAAGTTATTTGTGGTCGGTCTACCAGTTGTATCGGCATCGTACGAGTCTGTGACTGGACCCATGGGGCCACAGAGCCGGTCGTCATGATAGGGCGTATGGAGGCGGACAAGTCGTCGATATCATTGTCCATAGGTCCACGAGTGGTAAGTCGCTCGAACGCATTGTTGAACGTGCTAACCAGTTTTATAGTAGTGCGCGACGCTCAGGCATCATGAATTGAGATCGCGAATGGCGGTGTCGACTTGCGCGAACCTCTCCCATCGATGGGGACCATCATCAACAATAGGGATATCATCGTCCAGTTTCCGGATGGTACGGGAAGGGCCGCGTAAATCTAAAAGCATGATGTTTGAATGAACTCTGAAAATGGCCACAATAACGCACTCTTTTCGCAGAGTGAAACCCTGGGCAATACTCTAGCTCGTTAGGTACGCTCCATCTTTCCCACCCGTATTGAAAAAAGGTGACCAGACGATGGGGTGGCAGAGTCGGAGTCGAGATTAGTGAATGTGTCGGTGTGTCGATATAACACGTTTTTGCGACAAAGGAGCGTGCTTGAGCGGCACGGAAACGCTCAGCTAGATTGTACTGGAACGGACGCCACAACAGTACTCAGCGTTATTGACGACGCTAATGGTGTGGACCTCTTGATGGAGCGCGGGCCGTTAATCTAGGTGGCAGTGGATCGCGCAATAATGAATGGCAGTGTTCTAGACGTTTGCCAAGTCAGCGTGCGTCCCGGCGAAACGAAGAAGCCTGCCTAGTATTCCTTGAACATCTGCATGAACGCGCGACATGGGACACCGGAGGTTGGGAGATCACATCCAACGCCATGTCAAGAGTCATGAGTGATGATGCTGCATTTTAGGACGGATCCCTAGACGACTTCGATAGTAGTCCTGTACGTTGTCGTCAGCAAGTTGCGCCACCAGTGCATCGAAAATATGGCATACATTCGTTTGGATTCAAAGAGTCAAGTTCCCGTAAGAAATAGCTCCTCCAAAGCATGTCTCCCTTCGTCGCAACGGGGGCGTGTTCGATTTGCATCACTTAGGCGCACGACACCATGATTTATACCTCCGCGCTGCTGTAGTAGTGGTAGTCATAATATGACCACCTGTTACCACCCGTGCGCTCCATTTTGGTAGGTACTCGGGGTAGAGCTATTGACTCATGGCTGTGTGATTGCTGTGCATTGCTGTCAGGAAGACACGACGATTCGTCGACGAATACTCACGGCCATTTGACAGCATTGCTGTCATGGCACCATTGCTGTCAGGAAGACACGACGATTCGTCGACGAATACTCACGGCCATTTGACAGCATTGCTGTCATGGCACCATTGCTGTCAGAATGACTCGACGAACCGGCATGTCATCGGCACCACTTGATGAGAATTAAAACTCCGAACATGTGGAAGGCGAAATGCAACGACTACAGTCACCAGTAGAGGGCCAGGAACACCTTCAATGTTATTTACAATGAGATGAACCAGTTTTCAATACCCGGAGGTGAGGCAGAGGGGAGGGGAAAGCGGCTAGTCGCAAAGGCTGCCGATAGTCAGGGTAAATCCCTGTGAACGATGCCGGTGGGCAGGCGTGTTGTCGTTTCGTTTTCCTCGTTGCTTTTCTTCTCATCCACACAGCAATGCACAGCAATCACACAGCTTACCGTAGGCAGGTGTCGTTTCGTTTTCCTCGTTGCTTTTCAACAGCAATGCACAGCAATCACACAGCTTACTGTAGGCGGATGGGTCATGACTTTCGTCGTCGATCATTT
>QLPD01004377.1:0-17288 GCA_003314085.1 Hymenopellis raphanipes
TACTCGGATCGACTTAGATATTTATGGACTTTCTTGATATGCGACCACCTCATACACCACGTGCGGTTAGGCGCGTAGTGTAAAATTAGTTTGTTTCTCTTCATTTTTGGACTTACCTTGTAAAACAGTACCACTCACCCGTAGAATTACTCACCCGGACATTACAGTACTCTATTCTTGGACTCTTCTTTTAGTATTTAGGCTTTAGCACGCTTCTTTTTTTTTTCTTGTCTTCGTACCACCACGATTTATCTACGCATTATCTACGCTAAGCTTACTCTGAGTTCGACTCAGAGCCTACCCACCATATTAGTTCACCCGACTTGCCATCATTCCTCCGGACGACTGTACTCTCGATTTTGACCCGCGTGGAGATACATCCACGCGACGACACCGTCCCTACTTCAAATTATTATTTTGCGACTGTCCTGGTGCTGACAGTCTGCAAGGACTTTCTGCATCCACGCGCAGGAAAGGAAGCTTTTGAAGATCTCGGCGACCATGATCCTCTGCCATCCATCTCAGTGGCATCTATCCTGGAAGAGATATTGCAGGAAGAAGTGCACAACATCTTCCATCTCCTGCTTGCTGCTCTGACGTCCTCGACGCGTCTAAGGTCTTCCATGTTTCGTGGACAGCACCTGTATTGGGCGGTGAATATGTGCCATGATGTGTAGGCTTGGTTGGATGACTCGACTGATGCTCCCATGGCAAATAGTCTGTTTCCGCTTCGTTTGAAAGCTGGAGATATACTGGATAGTATCCTTCGCTTCTCATGCAGACACTTAGAATGTGTCAGTAACAGTGTAACTTGTCTGGTAGGCTATATAATAGAAATCTATGTCCATTATTTATTCTGAGTAGTTTATTTTGGCTGTTCAAACAGTTGAGAATCGCATTTTTTGAGATCGAAAGTATGGAAGTGCGTTGAGTTATTCGCCTGCCTCGTAGGGTTATAGGAGCGAAATGCACCTCCAGGGCATACCCTAGGACCCTAAATTAGGGTTTATTGGTAGGAATTCGGTTTGAAATGGCCGAATCACCATGGCCGCTAGCGGCGTCAATGCGGGTTCCGACCCTGCCAGGCCTACTCGGAAATAAGCTTTCTCCGGGTGCAGCGTGCCACGCTATCGAGGTTCTCGCCATGCTTGCACAGAAGCGAGGCCAATCACAACTAAGCGCTTCTTCTGGTGCAGCGTGCCACGCTATCGATAGATAGCCTCAGCAGGATCTCCGCAGAAAACAGTGCACCAAGGGCGCATACCCTTGCCGACGTCGATTAGTGACCGCGTCAAGCGTGGTGAGTTTTGTTGGTTGAGGGCTACCGACGCACATTTCGGTTTGGTAAGACAAGGTGATCGGCGGGCAGGGTGGGGGTGGGGTGCTGCCCGCCGATCACCTTGTCTTACCAAAACCGAAATGTGGCGAACAAGTCTATGACCACGTGATCTGGCCCTTCGACATCGGTGGTTGAAGTCCACAAGGAGCAGTCTGTCAGCAGCGCGGCACGCTACAGGAAGTTTCGCAGGCACCTATGTAGGTATCATGACTTCACCTTACTTTCGAGTACCGGTAAAGGCCGGGGCATGCGTACAGCGTCGCACGCTACAGATACAAGTTCGGCCCATGATTGGCCGAGACATTGAGATGGGATCGGTTATGAGATATCGGGTATCGGGTATCGGTTATGGGTTATCGGTTATCGGTGATTAGCGGTTCTTGGGGTAGTAATTATTGGAAATGAGTGGACGAGTGTGATACGTGTAGCGTCGCACGCTACACATGTGGTTCATCGAACATTTTAGCCATCGGACATGTGATGGCTTCCGTTGTTGAGTAGTGCTTACTGATTATTTCAGGTGAGTGGACGGGTGTGATATGTGTAGCGTCGCACGCTACACCAGTGGTTCATCGAACATTTTAGCCATCGTACATGTGATGGTGTCGAGTAGTGCTTACAGATTATTGGAGGTGAGTGGACGGGTGTGATACGTGTAGCGTCACACGCTACACAAGTGGTTCATCGAACATTTTAGCCATCGGACATGTGATGGTGTTGAGTAGTGCTTACAGATTATTGGAGGTGAGTGGACGGGTGTGATACGTGTAGCGTCACACGCTACACAAGTGGTTCACGGAACATTTTAGCCATCGGACATGTGATGGTGTTGAGTAGTGCTTACAGATTATTGGAGGTGAGTGGACGGGTGTGATACGTGTAGCGTCACACGCTACACAAGTGGTTCACGGAACATTTTACCAGTCGGAGATGTGATGGCTTCCGCTGTTGAGCAGTGTTTAGTAATGATTGGAGAGGACGAGCGTGATACGTCTAGCGTCGCACGCTACCCAATCCAATTGAGAGAATGATTCAGCGCCATTCCAGTGGAAGTAACTGGAGTGAGCGGCGAAAACAAGGACCGCCTCCAGCAGAACGCATACGAGTAGGATTCGACACCGTATCATAGCCTTGCCCAGGCTCGATGCTCCATCAGCTGGACTAAGTAGGCTGATTGCCTAGGGGTCAGGTGAGATGGCGAAGCACTCGATGAGGGTGCTATTGATGAGCACGTGAGGTCAACGCGTCGTACAGGTCATTAACATCAGATCATCTGACGCGGCCGTCATGATGGAAGTAGGGCACCCGTCTAGCGTGGGACGCTACGCGGAGCGTGTGAGCACCCCTCCGCCTCATGAGTTGTCAAGGTCCCAGCTGAAAACATTACGTGCCATATGGATGGGTCGACTCAGAATCGAACTGAGGATCTTCTGTCAATCAATCCATGTTCCGTATCATCCCATGGATCACAGACGTGGTGACCAACTCCACCATCGACCCGCAACAGTGTAGCCTTCAAAGTGCCTCAACCCAGCAAAAACATTGACATACGCGGAGCAACGCATCGACCCAGATTCGAACTGGGGATCTTCTGTCCTTCACAGATGAAGAAGTCCTGATATGGAACAGACGTGGTAACCAACTCCACCATCGATGCGCAACGGTCGCGGCTTCCAAGTGCAGGAAAGCAGCAAAAACATAGACATACGTGCGCAAACGTCGACCCAGATTCGAACTGAGGATCTTCTGTTTATCACACTGGACGGCCTCAAAGTGACACAGACGTGGTAACCAGCTCCACCATCGACGCGCAACAGGCATGCGAGAGTCAAGGCGCCGTGCCTAAGCGAAACAACATGGAAAAAGACGTGGTAACCACTCCCCGATCACCCCGCGCTGACATGGGGAGACGCGAGTGGCTTGGACCTCCATTGTGCAAGACTCCGTTGAAACCAATTCACCTAGATGCTAACTGCGCAGTCAGAGATTTCCCATCGAAGGCTGGAGGCCAAGTCATCCGGATAGCGGCTCACGCTACGTTGGAGAACATGAAACTGGGCCATACCATGTGCTCTAAAAAACATCCCGGATATACCTTGATGGGTCGACCCAGATTCGAACTGAGAGCCTTCTGTGAGTAAAGCCATGTCCTCTGGAGTACTGCACACAGATGTGGTACCCAACTCCACCATCGACCCGTGGCTAAGACTGAATAAAGTGTCTGGCGACCATAGACCGGAGCACAACACAGTAGAACAGACGTTGTAACCACTCCACGACCGACCCGCGCACTCTGGCGTGCGGCAAGATAGTTCTCACAGGGACTGGAGTTGAGGATGCAGCCACAGGTATCCGGGTAGCGTCTGACGCTGACGAACGCATGGCGGCAGTCGAGTCCGATTCGAACCACCACACACTAAAACAGGCACACCATGAACAGCACTCGTCGAAGGATACGCGAACGACGGCGTACTGCAAAAAGTAGCGGCAGAAGTGGCTGATACGGATCGACTCAGAGTCGAACTGAGAGTCTTCTGTTGAATAGTCTCTTCGATTCTTAGCCAATGGTCAACAGACGTGGTAACCGTTACACCATCGATCCGGTGCTGCGGTTGGTACAGTCAAGGATTTGTAGTCAAAAACACGGACACGGCGCAGTTACCGCCCCAAATAGCGTGACTCGCAATCTCAGACTGTCGCAAAAAGTGGCTAATTTCGGCATAAGGGATCGACTCAGATTTGAACTGAGAACCTCCTGTCAACCACAGTTTGTGCTGTGCAGAGGAAACAGACGTGGTAACCCTTCCACCATCGATCCATGCACAGACGTCTGACTATTCAGGCTGGAGCCAGTCAAAAAATGGGTGACTGACGAGAAACTCTCACTGTCCCAAAAAAGTTGTTAAAGCCGATGCCGCCGAAAGGGTGGACTCAGATTCGAACTGAGAGTCTTCTGCTCAATGATGACTCAAAGGTGGATAATTGAAGACAGACGTGGTAACCATTACACCATCAACCCTGCTAGAGCACCTGGAATAAACGAGTTTCAGATGGACAAAAAGTTGTTCACTCCGATGACAATGAAGGGGTCGACTCAGACTCGAACTGAGAGTCTTCTGCTTAATAGAGCATCGAAGGTGGATCATTGAAGACAGACGTGTTAACCATTACACCATCAACCCTACTAGACCGCCTGGAATAAACGACTTTCGGATGGTCAAAAAAACAGCGGATCCAGATACGTCGCGTCGACTCAGATTCGAACTGAGATTCACCATGTGTCTGTTGTCGGTGCGTCGGCGTAGCGTGGAACGCTACAGAGAGTGATCTGGCCACTTTGTTCGTCGAGAATAGCGAGATGTAATGTTGCAGTCACATTGTAAAGTGCGTGATCATCCAACGAGACTCATCCGTGCAGCGTGTGACGCTACACCTACGCATGAACTCCAGTCTGTTTGGGTTTTAATTGTATCTGTGGGCATTATCTCTGGCGAGTGACAAGAACGTTCATGCAGCGTGCCACGCTACACAGAACGCAGTGGTCTCTGACTGTTGCGGTGAGGAGCTCTGTTTTCCGTATAGCGTGGCACGCTACATCACACGCACAGCGCAGTTGATGCTGACGTCAGCGTACAAGATGGTTCCTTATTTGGAAGACACAAACAGCCACAAACATGGCGATGGTCCGTGCGCATCCTATGCGTGACCCGACCGTATATATGGATGCTGATATTGATATGTGAACAAGTCTCTTTCCCACTTTATACCCGTCATCGCAGCTAGACCTCGCTTCACTGGGTACGTGTTTTTGGTGTAGCGTCGCACGCTACAAGACTGAGATTCCTGGGCCAGTTTCGTTAACTTTTGTGACTCCTCCCTCTCTTTCTCCAAGAGTCGCTGTTTTGGCATGTATTTTCCGTGTAGCGTGCCACGCTGAGCACTCACTTCGATTCAGGATTAACGGGTCAGTGAAGCGGGTCCTTCCCAGTACGTCCTTTTTAAGTTTAGCGGGATACAGCGTTGATTGGTTTTGCCCAGGTCTTTCTTTGCCGCCTCTGGTCTCTCGTTAGCTGTCCGCAAGGTACGCTTTTTCTGTGTAGCGTCGCACGCTGATTGAGGCAATCCCGTGTAGGACATCAGTTTGCTGTCTAGAAGGTGCGCTTTTTTCCGTGTAGCGTGGCACGCTGACTGACGCCATGCCGCGTAGGATATCCGTTTGCTGTCTACAAGGTGCGCTTTTTTCCGTGTAGCGTGGGCCGCTGATTGACGCAATACCGTATAGGACATCCGTTTGTAGTCTGCCTCCACGGTTCCGCCAGCTCCGCACCACCACCGCCTTTCCGCATAGAGTGAGTGTCTCTCTCTAGCGTGCGCCGCTGACTCACTTGCTCCTTCCTAGATTTTATCATGGGCTTCCCCACGTACGACCGTCAGACGAAAATTCCTGGGACTGCGGCCGCCCAATCATCCATCCTCTCTCACTTCGTGAAGATGGCTATGCTCAGTCCCGATGCCCTGGCGTCGTACACCGTGACTAACGAGGACGGCACCGAGGAGACCATTGATACCGACCTCTACGCCCTGCTCATGAAACGCGACGTCCCGCCGTTCTGGGTGCCTACTTCTTCTGTTCCCTCACGTTTCTGCAAACTTTGGACTGACGCCGACTGGGATCAGCTCAAGGATGGTCTCGCCGAAGTCGCCGCCATTCATCACGTCCAGACCGTCACCAAATTCAACTGGGTTGCCAAGGGCGGCGTCATGGCCGAGTTTGCGCTCATTGCGAAACGCGAAAAATGGGCTGATTTATTCAAAGATGCGGTGCGCTGTTTTTGCTTCTTCGCGGTCTATTGCTCATCCTCTTCCTTAGTTCACTGATGCCATGGAGACCAATTCATGCTCGATCAAGCGCATGTATACCCGTACAGAGCACGCCGCCCAGCTTGGCCCCAAGGGCACCAATATGCCGCCCCTCCCGACGTATTCCTACAAACAAAATGCGATCATCCTCAGCGCGCTCGGGGACTCTGTGCTCCACGACGATGTTTTCCGCCCTGGTGTGGAGGGTCTCTGGCACGGCGTGCTCAAAGTCATGAACGACCAGAAGCGCAACATCGCCAAAAAGGCGCTCCAGACGATGACAGAGGCTGAGCGCACCATCAAAAAGTTCTTCGGCACAGACCCGCTCGTGACTTGCGAACTCCCCGACAAGTTTGACCTCGCCAACGCTTCTCCCATCATCGGCGCCCTTCAGGACTGGCGCGAGGCGTCCTCGTGGCTGGCGCTGACTTCCGAGGATCTCAAGGCTCTCGATGCACCGATTAACCGTAACGCCCCCGACCTCCCTGGAGAGTTGCGTACACGCTGGCTTGCTCTCCGTCCTCCTGCTCGCCGGCGTGAATACGCGCCCACCATTCTTGGCTATCTCACCATCCTCGTCGAGCGCGCTACCGGCGTCCACATGGACATCGACATTGGAGACGACGCTGTTGCATGTAAGTCTTCCAGATCTTCTGCTGATTGACGTTCTGACCTTTCCTCAGTTGAGATGGGTCAGGAAATGGCCAAGGCCGTCCCCGAAGAGACCCTCAAGACATTCGTCAACACTGACCTACTCATCGCCAACCGCTTCGCGAACGAAGTCAGCGACTGGGCGGCCAAGTATAGCGGGCGTGAAGTCGCCGCGCCCGTGCTATCCTCCTGCAATGCCGACCTTGACCTCTCCGCCGCTCTCGCCGAATTCCTTGACCGTCCCGACGAGTCGACCGGCAACGAGGAAATCCGCAAGCTGTCCCCCGTCGAGCTGGCGACGTACCTCGGCATTCCTGGGCTGCCTCACTGTTGGCGCTTGTACACTCACGACGATCCCAAGACAGCCCTCGACCACGACGGCATGACGGAATTCCCCGGGTGCAAGCAGCTCAGCCTCTTCCATCATCAACTCGTTGCTCCCGCCCAGTTCTTGACCAAGATGGATGTCACTGTTGACATCCCCGGTCTGCGCCCACTCTCCAAGCCCAAAGTCGGACTTCCGCGTGCGATCGCTGATGGCTGGGGTGAATTTCCCGGACATCTCCTCGCCGACGACGTCGGCCTCGGTAAAACCGCTCAAGCTCTCGCCACGATTGGCATTCTCGCCGATGCTTGTCAAATGGGCCTCGCACTCGACGCGGAACTCCAGCTGCCGGAGGACAAGCGGACCGGGATCCGCCTCCCTGAATTTCTTACCCGTATGTCTTTTTTTGGCGCCCACTGGGTTGGCTTCCTTCTAACACTTCCCCCTTCCAGGTCCCGGGAACAAGTTTCCCGGAGGTCGCGTCCCTTCGGCTGGTCATCTGCTCATTGTCCCGACCCCTCTTGTCGGCCAATGGCAGTTCGAATTGGACAAGTTTACGCGCCGCCACTATTTTCACCACCACGCCCTGGGCCCCAAGTCATCCGGCTGGGCGGACGAAATCAAGAGGTTCTTCTCCGCCACGGCCGTGGACAACAGCCCTTACCCGGCCCACCGCCGCATTTTGATCGTCTCGCATTCGGTAATTTTGGTCTTTAGTACCGCCCCACCTACTGACCAATTTGGCAGGTCCTTAAGGCCATCATCGCCAAAACCGGTGTCGCCGTGACTCTTGTTAACGGGGAGCCGCGCTACGACTGGAAGGCCACCAACCCGTTCGGCTCGTCCGGTCTGTTCAATCAGTCGTGGACCTCCTGCTTCTTCGACGAGGCACACGAGCTCCGCACCGGCAAGATGCTCTGGACTGCGGCGTCGCTGCTTTTCCAGAATGTGTTGCTGAAGGTCCTGATGACCGCTACCCCGCTCATCGAGACGCCGACGGTATGATGTTGCCTTTCCTTTTGTTGCTGTTCTTACCCCGTTCCAGGACTTGGTCAACCTCATTCTCCTGGTTCGCCCTCCGGCCCTTACTGACCCTGAGCGCAAGCGCCTACGCGCCTTCGAGGCTGACTTGCGTAATCTCCGCAACCGCAACCGCAAGAGCGCCCAGTCCGAAACAGTCGCCGCCCTCGCTGCCGCCGCCGAGAACCCCTCCGCCCCAGCCGAGGCATCCCACGGGCCCGCCGATAAGGTCCGCGGCGCCGTCCGGGCCTGGGCCCGTGAGATGACGAAGGCGTGCAAGTTCCTTCTTTGGCCGTACACCGTCCGCCGCACAGGCCAGTCGCTTGATTGGCAGGGCAACCGCGTTAGCCAGGCGCTGAAGGGCAAGACGTCGGTCTTGTTGGAGTATCCTCCCACGGAAAAAGAACTTCAGGCGGCGGGACGCGCTGTTTTGCAAGACTCCATCACCATTTACGAGACGCCCAATCAGGTATGTTTTCTCCGTAGCGTCGCGCGCTGCACTTACTCACCCGTTCTTGCTCTAGCTTTTTTATGGTGATACGCGCTCTGTCCTGGCCATCTGTGGGGGCGACGCTCTCCGCAACGAGGGGCGGATTTGGAGTGAGGACGAGTTCATGACGTTCGACTGCACCCGCCTCCGCCACACCATCGACCTCTGTTTCCACGCGCTCACTAAAGGTACGCAGAGCTTGATGCGCGACGACTTCCGCGGCAAGGAAGACTTCCTCATCAGTACCGAGGACTTTGGCATTCGAGCCGCCCACACCGCCGACTGGACGATGCCGAAAATGGTCCAGTCTCTGCCCGGCGCCAAGGTGGTCATTCACACCTCCTATAACAAGTTCCACGACCTGATGGTCACTGCCTTGCGCTTCGCCGGCATCGAGGCTGTTGCGGTTTCGTCGGTCAACGCGAAGGCGCGGGATGCCGAAATCGAAAGGTGGAAAAACGACCCCAACATCAAGGTCCTCATCATCTCAAACGTCGGCGCCGTCGGTCTGAACCTCACGCAAGCGTCGCTGATCATCATATTTGTAAGTCTCTTTCCCCCGCTTTGACCGGAGCTCATGGTTCGTAGGAGTCCATTTGGTCCGGCGTCTTCAAGAAGCAGGTCGAGGGGCGTCTCCACCGTTATGGGCAAAAGGAGGAGGTCCTGTCCATCCAGTTCTTGGCCCGCGACACCGCCGAAACCCTGCTTTTGGGCGCAGCCCTCCACAAGCTGGAGCTTGCGAAACAGTTTGGCACCACCAAGCGCAACGCCGGTACGTCTCCCCTTCTTTCTATTTGAATTCCGCTGACCGCTGTGCAGCCACCTTCGCCTTCCTCACCGGCCAATCCCTTGAGGATGAGGAGGAAGCACTCCTCGCGAAAGCGGACCTCAAACTTCCCGTGGAGGTAGATTCTGAGGACGAGTACGACCTCGGCCTCATCGACGAGGTCTTACCGGATCACCGCGCTGGCACGAGACGCGGGGAAGTTTTCGGCGACGAGCAGCGTGTTGCCAAACGCCGCAAAGTGAGGCAGGCGGAGAAGCTCTCCCTCGACGTACGCGCCACCGCAGAGGATGAGGACCGCGCCCCGCCCAAAAAACAACGCAAGCGCAAGCGCGCCGAGGTCGAGGAAGGCGACGCAGAGGGGGCCCCCCCTAAGCCAGCGCCGAAGCCGAGGAAGACGAAACAGCCAAGGTCTCCCAAAGAGACGGCTCGCGGACGCGGACGTGGACGGGCGGGCACCAAGAAGTCCAAACCGACTGTCGACTCCGACGCCGAGGATTACAGCGCCGAGATCCGTGGCGTCGACTCTTCGCCCGCTCCCAAGAAGGCTAAGACGGCGGTCGCCTCTGCCCAGCCCGTCGCCAGCACCTCCAACGCTGGTCCTTCCAATTCGGGCGCTCCACCCCCCCGTCCGAAACCAAGGCCTACGGGACAAGGCTTAGGACCCGCGCCAGCAGATGATCGGGAGTCGTCGCCGCCCGAGCAGCGTCGTCAAGATTCCAACCCTCCGCCGCCACCGCCGAATGGCCCTCCCCCGCCTCCTCCAAACCAGCCGCCGCCGCCTGGTCCAAATCCTCCGCCGCCGCCTCCTCCAAACCAGCCGGAAGAGCCTGGTCCAAATCCTTCGCCGCCGCCTCCTCCAAATCAGCCGGAGGCGCCTGGTCACAATCGCCCACCATCGCCTGGAACAAATCCGCCACCATCGCCGATCATCGAAGGCCAGCCGTCGCCCCGCCGCGCTAACCCACCGTCGCCGATTCGCACTGACCCGCCGCCCCCCAATGAACCCGAGGGCGAGGTGTCTGAGCCCGGCCCCCTTAGCCGCAGCTTGTCCCCAGTCACTCCTTACGACGACACTACTGACGAGCAAGGTGCCGACCCAACGCGGTGGCAGTCGCCCGACACTGACGAGCGACTGGCTAGGCTCAATTTAGAGCAGGGTCAGTTCTCCCCGCCACGCATCCGAGACGACCCCATGGATGTCGACTTGTCCAACGTGCTCAATCCACCCCCGCCCGTGCCCAACGTCGAGGAGGAAGGTGATGACGATGTCTTGGGCCCGATCACCCAGCGCACGCCTCCCCGCCGTGTCACCCGCGCATCGTCCCGCCCGCCCCCAGAGCTTCCAGTGGAAGACCCGCAACCGCCGCCTTTGGCGCCCTTCGCCGGCGGGTCTCGCCCGAAAAATGCAAAGAAACTCTCGAAGCCTCCTCGCGGTGGTGCTCCTCGCGGTGGTGCTCCTCGCGGTGCTGGTTCGCGAGGTGGTGGTTCGCGAGGTGCTGGTTCGCGCGGTGGTGCTTCTCGGGGTGGCGCGTCACGCTGATTCGGTAGATAATCCGGCGGATTTTTTATATCAATGTATTACCCGCCCTTCGGGGCTTCGCTACTCAATTCGTGCGGCCCTTATGGCCTTGTATATTATTCGCTCGCCCATTGATGGGAAAAAAAACGCATTTTTCATTCACTTGGTGTGTGCTGTGAGCGTTGCAGTGACTGCTGTCGTCCATAAGTTGGTGTGATCCTTTCGTGAGATTTGTAGCCAGCGTCTTTCAGTGGGCTCCCAAATATATTTGCGACGTCTGGCTTTATTCTCGTAGCGTCGCACGCTGCACTCATGAGCCAGCCTCTGTGTGCTGCCCGTCATATTTTGGACGTCTGGCCTTATCTGTGTAGCGTCGCACGCTGCACTGATGAGACTCCTTCAACGTGGTGGACATCATATTTGCGACGGCTGGCCTTATCTGTGTAGCGTCGCACGCTGCACTGATGAGCCTGCCTCTGTGCGCTGCCCGTCCTATTTCGGATGTCTGGCCTTATGCGTGTAGCGTCGCACGCTGCACTGATGAGCCTGCTTCAGTGTTCGTCTCCATACGTGATGCTATTTCCTTAGCGTCGGACGCTATGTTGACGAGCCACCTTCAATCTGCTCTGGGCATAATAGAATTTCCGGATGTTGGTCTTTCTGCAGCGCGACACGCTGTGGCAGCGTAATCACCTATATCAACTCGCATCTCAGGGCTAACAGAGGCACGTCACGTTGATCCACAACAACGATCGTAGTAGCGTCGCACGCTACACCGCCCACCCCACACTGGTCTGAGCTTGATGTCGGTTTCATACCGCACCGGTGCTGCGCGCACTATCAGACACAGAGAGGTAGCTCGTGACGCTGCTCAAAGACGAACGGGTTGCACATGCTCAGCGTGCGGCGCTATCCGTCTCTCCGCCTCGTCGACACCTTTGCGCACCTGAGCCGGGCGTATGTTGTTCGCGTAGCGTGCCACGCTGTGCAGCGTTTACTCGGCATTCCACGAGTGCAGCTCTGGCGGGCGTTGAGTCCTGGCAAACATAACAAGCGGTCATGCGATCTCTCGCAAGTGAGAGCTTCTCACAAACGCCCCAAAAAGTAATGACACGTTCATTCGAGAATGGGTCGAGCCAGAATCGAACTGGCGATCTTCTGTACAACAGTAGCGTTGCCCAGACGTGGTAACCATTCCACCACCGACGCCTTCATTGGGGTGCTTTGCGTAGTACATTCGCAGTGCGCCAGATTCATAAGGTTATGACGCACTGAGTCATTGTCTTTCCAGAAAATTGCCTAGTTCAAGGGTATGCGGAATGATCTCCTTGGGATCCGCATCCCGCGGCGCGGGTATGACGCTGATCATGCCAGGACATGGCGACAATGTTTGGTTCAGCGTAGATCCCGCAGCTTCTCTGAAGCTTGAACAACTGGGGTTGGCCCCCAAAGACAACGTATTTAAGACTCGCCAATCTTTCTCATGTGTGACTAGACATTAGCTCGTATCACCCAGAATGTTGATGTCACGCCTGCGCCGTCTTCCTGTGAACTTTGGCCTATTTTCGGTGAGCTCACGATGTGCTGCGTTGCACGGCTATAATAAAACAACCTTTCGGTAAAGGAAAAAACGCACGAGGAGCGTTATTGTGATTCCTTCTATCGCTCCCTGACAACAAAACGCAAGAAACTCCGCGTTCGTCGCAAGACAGTCCAAGTGATCCATTATCATGGGCCTCCGTTGAAGGCCGAGGATATGATTCCAGAAACATGTGCGTATAACCGTAACTGTAACCGTATGTGGGTATTCAATCCAATGTGACCATAGGGGTGATCATCACTGGTCGTCATGCATCTCGCCAGGTCACGCTGGTTCCTGCCGACAAAGATGAGGGAAAAGATTGGTAGCCGCGCAAATGAAGCTGTATCTGTTATCAATGTAAAGTGTTTCGCACAATCGCCATGCTAGGATTGGAATGCCGCGGGGAAAAAAGTGTGCATGGTGAGCTGAAACCAAAAGCACTCTAATTGGATGCATGTAATCGGCGTAGCGTGCCACGCTAGAAGAAGGGGTTGGTGTCTTGACCGAATACCCTTCCTCATTATTCTCACGGCCGCCCGAATGGAACCTGTGACATGTGCGTAGCGTGGGACGCTAGCTGAATTGGTTGGCGTCTTGGCCGAATCGCCTTCGTCATTATTCTCACGGCCGCCGGAATTGAATGTGTGGGATCTGCGTAGCGTGGCACGCTAGCTGAAGGGTTGCGCTCCTCAGCACGTCAAGAACATCATTACTCTTTACGCCGGAGATGGGAGGTGTATGATGTACGTAGCGTGACACGCTATACTGGTTGGGTTGAATGATGTTCAGAAATGCTCCGCAGACTGTCTTGCTTTGGAAGAGTACTCGATGTCCATCTTTATAAACCCATCATTCCAGAGTTTTACCCACATTTCCTCCTTTCTCGATGCCGCCCCCCGCTTCCAGACAAGTCAACCACACCCTTTTCGAACTCAATGAGCGACTCGCGAGCCTTCGCCGAGACGTTGAGGAAGGCGGCGGATTATCGGCGGACTGGGCGCTTCAAAACCAATCCGCGATTCGTGCTTTCGGACGACTCGCCATCTGCGGGCTGTACGAACAGGATGGCACCGTTCGCAAGGTCAATCTTGTTCCCGACGATGCAATGAATGCCGCCGCCATCCCTCGTGGCCAACTCAGTTATGATATCGATTCCGCTTTTGTTATCGCAGAGAACCAGCCTTGGGAGACCGACATCGATATTGACCGGATCCCCACCTTCCGTGAGGATCTTGGTGGTCGCTTGCACTTCAAAGTAGCGTTTCGAGTGCGTTATCCCCTCAGCTGCATATTGTCTCCCCTAATGTGTTCTAGGATGCTGAAACGGGCCGCATGTGCTATCGTGACCCCGGCCTGATCCCGAATGTACAGTTTGCGCGCTGTGGCCTCATCGGCCGCCATCAAATGCACCTAATGCTCCCCAATCTCCCCAGTGACACTCCACGTGACGACATCCCAAAGGCCTTTTACGCCGCCGTTACCAGTGTCATTCCCGACACGTGCCCGCCCTTGGATACCTCATGGGCGCCACAAATCGAAGGTGAAGAGGATCGCGCGAAGGGTTTCAGACCTGGCGGCCGCAAAGCTCAAAGTCGCAAAACTGTCGCTGAGCAATTCGTCGCTGGCTTTAGTGATGCTCTGATGCAGAAACTTCGTAACGATTATACTTGGGCCGAGTCCGCCTTTTTCTTCATTCAAATGCGTGACCTGAAGGACGCTACGAAAAGCTGGCCGCCGCCAAACACTGCGACACCGCCGGGGTTTGACCGCTGGCGTAGCCTCGAGGAGTACGTTTTTACGGGCGTGAGGGAGTCGGACGACGTCATTAGCTTTCTTGATGTCGGGCTCAGCCTCGAACTGCCTTTTGGGTTTACGCCACTCCCCCTGCGCGAGCAGCATTTCACACTTCTTGGACGAATCTTCAAGATTCCGGAAGACGAGATCGATCAAGAGCAATGGCAACCCGATGCGTGGGCAGGGACGTCCATCTATGGCGGCTGCCGCTTTAGTGCCGACCCTCCCGTCGACGACGAGCGGGGCTTCGCTGGCGAGGGCAGGCTAACCTACGCCCAGGTCTACACCTCTGATAAATTTGCGACGTATACAATGGGCCGTACAGACCATTTCCGGCCCCAACAGCTCTTCCAGAGCTTTCATCCCGACACTCCCTTGCCCTCGATTCGCGAGATAATCCAGGCCGTCACGATAAACCGTGCTTCTACCACACCCATTATTCTGCGATGTGAGGCGAGGGTCCGCGAAGGAGACGCCGGTCACCTCTTTCCTCTTGACGATGATGACGCTTTGCTGCCGACCGTTTTTGAAGGCCTCATCGATACCCAGTATACGAACACTGTTTGGTGAGTAACCTTAACTTTCCTTTGCCCTTCCCCTGTCCCCATGCTGATTGACTGTCCCTACAGGTAAGTCATCGTAGCGCCGCACGCTACGTGCCTTGACTGACTCGTTTTCACCTGCAGGGAGTTTCGTGTTAACCGTATGTTTGCGTGTGCCTGGATCTGCCGCTACCTGACATCCCTGCCACTTGAGGCGCGCGCCACCCTCGACAATCTCACGCTCGGCGGCGGCATTGCTTATCTCTTCAACGCTATGAGCGCGCGACCCGGCGAGATGAGTTGGGATCGGCACCTTGCCACTACCATCATGCCAGCACGGCCATTTAAGGAGTTGGTTCGTCGCGAACAGGTCCTCCACGCCCTCTGGACACCGTGGCGTTCAGATAGCACCTTTGTTCCCGTCATGAAGCGCGGCGCATTGTGGCTGCAGGACATTGTCTTTCCCTCTTCAACAACCAACAACATGCGCTTTCGCTACATGGATGTCTCGCCCTCGTGGAAGATGCTCTCCGGAGTCTACAACATGTCTGAAGATGCAATTCGCGAACAGCTCACACCACAGGGAAATATTGGGCGGTATAATTCTGGCGAATTGCAGCGCCGACGCGTCAAACCCGTCCGCCCTCAACCCCCTAGGGAGGTTGCCTTACCGCCGGCTGTCGATGATGTGGCGCTGAGTGGCGAGCAGTTCCTCTTCGATCACAGTGAGGATCTGCCGGCCGAGGCGATGGTCGGCGCTGACCCCAATGATGACCCCGGTCACGAAGGCACGGCCGGCGGGCTCGCCTACGAAGTTTTGGCCGAGGCTTTCAAAGCGATCAACCCGACGTCGGCTGGTGTCCCACAGCATAATCTGAGTGCTGAAGAGCTTGAACACCTCTGCTTGGACACCTGGCGCGATCCTCATCTTGGTGTCTACTTCCCTGTATACTCTTATCCGGCTACAGCCAGCCGGCCCGACTGGCGAAAGCTGGAAGAGCTCTTATTCCCTTTGCAGGACGTACCGGAGCCAAAATATGGGCAAGGATGGCCCAGTCTTCCCGCCCACTACAAAATCCGGCAAATGCGGAAGAGTTCGATCGAGAAGCAGGACAACCTCTATACGGACTTCCGCCGCGCTGCTGTGCAGGTCCTCAACTCCATCGATTGGTTCCCGCGCCTCACCTCGAACAAGCTTCATGAGTACCGCCTTAAGAATTTCGACCAAATGAGGCAATATCGCGTATCGCCCGGGGACCCCTCCAAGTACCCACGCGGGATAGAGATTGTCCTCAACCCCGCGCGCAATATCGAGGTGGAAGTCCTCAATGAAGGCAATGGGCCGGTCTTGGATGAGGCGTATGGGGCGACACGCCGCAAGGCCAAGGAAGCCTTCGCTCAGGCTCTTCAGGACCACGCTGCGAATGCACCTGCGCTCCATCGCGCAATAGCAGCGGTCGGCAGAGACGAAGGTGATGATGATGTTCCCACGCTCCCAGTTCGGGGCGTCGACCGGAGATTGGCGCACGAGGCGGCTATTAGGAGTATGCACACGACGGGCCGCAGGATGACGGCAGCGAATCTCGAACAGTTACATGCGCAGATGCAATTGGAGGAGGAAGAAGACGAAGAGAGGGCACAATATTTCGAGGAGGAAGAGGAAGAGCCAATGAAGTACGAGGAGGAGGAGGAGGACCCGGCTGCGAACCGCGAGGCCGACGACTCAAGTTGAGGTGATCGTGTTGGACTGAGTACGTTTTGGGGATCGGTGGTGACGGGATTAGTTAAATGTAGTACTGAACTAGAATGATTTTCAGCGTGTACTGAAACAGAATGGTTTTCCCGATGTTTTGTACTTGGGCTCGGTAGCGCCGCCCGCTAGACGGGATGCATGACTTCGCCAGTGTCTAGACGTGAGGTCGATCATAAGTCACGTAAGGTTCGCTGTCGAGCGTCGGGTGCTAGACCGGGTGCATGCTTCTGCACGGTCCGTTGATCTGAGTTTGATCATGTTTCACGTCAGGTTAGCTTTGTAGCGTCGGGCGCTACACCAGTTGCATGGCTCTCTGCACGGTCTGTCCATCTGAGTTGCATCATGTTGCACGTAAGGTTCTCCGTCTAGCGTCGGGTGCTACACCGGTTGTATGCCTCTCTGCACGGTCTTTGAATTTGGGTTTGACCATGTTTCACGTAAGGTTCGCTGTCTAGCGTCGGGCGCTACACCGGTTGCATGCCTCTCTGCACAGTCTGTCAATTTGAGTTTGATCATGTTTCACGTAAGGTTAGCTGTGTAGCGTCGGGTGCTACACCGGTTGCATGGCTATCTATACGGTCTTAGGGGTTAGGGGTTAGGGTTAGGGGGGTTAGGGTTAGGGGGTT
>QLPD01004379.1:0-35773 GCA_003314085.1 Hymenopellis raphanipes
CAATCCTATCCCTTGAAAAAATCCGGGATAGGATATCCTATCATATTCGGTTCCTGCCTCCTTGCCGAAGATGGATAGAAGGATAGTGGCGCACGCCAATTGGGATATGTAGCACCCCGCCGCCGATACGCGTATCCAGCAATTCAAGAAAAAGGGGACGAAGCCCGGTGCTGCACGAAGTCGATGGAAAAGAGATGGATACTGCGTAAGGGAATGGATCAGGAGAGACATGTACTCGATGAGGTCCTCATAATAAGGAGAGAGACTCGTGAAATCCGCCGAAAAGATCCCCATTCCCTCGAGAAGAAGATGGAGCCAGTCTATAAGAGAAGGGAATATGGAGGATAAGAAAGGAAGGTTATCTCGACTGGGATAGCGATCGTCCTCCAGAAAACAGTGGAGCAGTTTGAGTGAGGCAATAGCATTTAACACGGGAAGGGAGTCCATGCGTGAGTCCGTGAATGTTCGCGCAGACGCCAACGATTGATGGGATAGGTGGAGGTAGAGGACCGGCGTAACGTCCGAGAGAGAGATACCAGTGTTCTGTTTCATACACAAATCATGGAGCTCGTTGGTGGCCGAAACATCTCCCTGCAACGATTTTATCTACGGTAGTTTAGGGACGCAGATCCACTATAAGCAACTACAGTACCTTCAAGTCGTTGAATTTTCGGTGGGAAAAGGTTCGCGTTTGACGGAACATCTTGCAGATACGTTCATACGCGATGGAGGAAGAAAGCAGCAGTACTAGCTTATGTAATTCTTTCTCACGACCCTCTACGCGTCTTCCCTTTAATATGCACGTTAGACATAGACTATAACCAAAATGGGCCCTTTTATCTCTCTTCGAGACCCTCAGTCTGTACTCATCGGATCTTCTCTGGGCACAGTCGGTCATCCGCCAAAGCATCGTCCTTCCAAGCATCTCGCCCAACCCGGCCGTTTGCCTCCAAGGAATCCAAAAGGAATCAGTACCCCGCGCATCTCGTTCTCACGAAATTAATATCGGGCATGTTTGTGCGGCAGAGTAGAAGAGGAGCTCCCCGCATCTCATTCCAAGCCCACGTAGCTCACCGGGTACGAGGCTCGATTCATGATTCCGACGCGTTTTTGATATTTCTCCCTCAGCCTTATTCAAGTTATCATTTTCAAGTTGGTTATCCTGTGTGTCTACATAGGTTAGAGGCCGTCTAGTCCACCCGATCAGCCTCATATTCGTGGCTTTTCACCGACTCGTACTTTTAATAGTCTTTCTTTTAGTCTATCTGGGAAAACGTGTCGGGCTACTACTCTCACATCGTGTGTCCACGGGATGATGTCTTTCAAGCACCACCATCTCGCCCTAGCTTCCACCATTTCAAGCCTACCGCCAATCCTACACACTCGGAAATCGGGCTGATGATGTGGCGGCCCGTTGGCAGAGTGGTTAGCCGTCAGTGATAAGGTGTCAGTAATGAACAGTTTTTTTTACCTCACGACTCGACCAATGACTAGTGACTTGTCAAGACGTCTAGCTGGGTGAATGAATTCCTGTGAGCGAAACAATTATTTCGCTGGAGGTAGATTTTGGAGTCGACGATACTTTGAAGTCTCCACCCCGTTCGTCTCAGGGGATCAGCCGACTGGATACTGGGTTGGGTCAATGAGAGGAATGTTTTGGTCTTCCAATCGAGGGGATGGCCCCGTGAAATAATGCTGAGAGCCCCAGTATGTGGATGGTACGTATCCACGTTGAATCACAGGCATCGGCATCGTTCTTGAGGATCCACTGACTCGTCAACTCGTAATGCGTGTTATGAAAATAGAATTCGGTTCAGTTCCTTTGCTACCGCGGACTGATCGTCGAGGAGTCTGCCATATCCGCAATGCCTCTTCAACCTCCAGCCCATCTTTTTCATCTCCCCCGGCTTGTGTCATCAGGAAATTCTTCAAATTGAAGTGCGGTGATGAAATCGTTGGTGGTGCCTTCGGAGAAGCAGCTACGGCTAAGCCTACGTAGCTCACCAGGTGCTAGGCTTGCTGTCATCTTCTCACTCTGAGATCTATTTTTAGCGCTTGATTCGGTGGTGAATCTTGTAATATTAATGCCTCGAGTGTGAAGACGGGTCGTCTGGTTGAGCGAATGTGCGTCAAACGAGATACATTGTTTTCTGCTTGCATCCGAGTCCTCTTGGAGTTATTTCATTGAGGGCTCTTCAAGTTTACGTTATCCGGGGCACAACGAGTGTGTTGGCTAGTGGCCATTGAGACTTTTTGCCACTCACATCACGCATCTAGTTACGCCATGTTATAATTCAAAAAGATTTGAGAAGCTACATCGTGGCTAGTTGGTAAAGCGGCTAGTTGTCGATATAACTGGGCTCAGAACCTTTTTTTCTCAGACTTGTATTGCTATAGCATGACCAGGAACAGAGCAGCTAGAGATTACAGTCTGTGTGATATTGCTGCCGATGCCAGAGTTTGAGGATGTAAAGTATTATTGACGAGTGCGGCGCGAAGCCCACTTCGCTAGCACATATTTACATCGCCGTATATCTCAACAGGATAGATACCCTGCCGGATGCGCGACACGCTTGTCAGATCAACAAGAATGTCGTTCGCCAGGGTGATACCGACCAACGGGCCACCCTCCATCGCTCTGTCTACACATCCTTCGAAATGGCCCTTGTCAGAAACAGCTCCGTTCTTTTCTACCACGCGCTCCACTAGCTCCTCGAGGCTGGTACCCGTTAACCGAAACAGTGACATGGGGATGAATTGAGTGTGTCCCGGCTGCTCAAACTCGATGTTCAGCACTGTAGTCTCTTCATCGAAACCAGACTCCCGAAGCACACGAGCGGGATTCCGGCCCTCGTCGTTGCCGAAAAACTCACGCGCCGGGTGACTTGTATCCTCCACGATAGTCGCATACAGGGCGGCGGCATCTCTTGGTGAGATTGGCAGCAGCTGCGAACCCTCTACGTGAATACAAAAGAGGACAAAGGACGAAACGGAACTGACTGAGACGAGCAGCGTCGAGCCTGGAACCGTGCACCTTATGGCCGCCACGAGTCCAGTGCTCTTTCTGGCACGCGCGCGAACAATAGATGGCGAAAGAGCAGCCCAGGCACTGCTGCAAATCGGTTCTAGTACACTGTCTCGAGCCAGATTTGCAAAGACACTACAATTTGTATTGTTGAATGAGTTGAATGGAAAATGGATACTGTCGCTCACGTTTGGGTTTACGCAAGGACACCGCGTAGAAGAGGCATCATGAGCTTTCATCCACTCGCTTCTCGTTCGAACTACCTTGACGAGATCTCTGTATGCTTCGAGCACAGGACTGGCTCCTTCCGCCAGAGACTCCCGCTCGATACCTCGTATGGACTTTCTGAAAGGGGAAAGCAACGAACGATACACGACGAAGCCACTAAGGGTTGCGATGATGCTGAGGAGGGTCTTCTGCAGCTTTAGCGTATCGGAACTTCCACCCCCGTCAGAAGGTGCGTCGATGTCAGAATCACGAGAGACACAGTCAATACAAAGGACAATTTCCAGGATGTTAGCCTGCAGGACAAGTGCCACATTGTTCGCGTGAGACTTTAAGAGCATATCCTGTTCATCCTCCTCAATGAAGATGGACAGAAGGATGGTCGCAAATGACACTTGGGCTATATAACACCCCGCCGCCGACGTGCGTATCCAACAAGTCATGAAAACATCCACAAAGCCCGGCGCTACGCGAAGCAGATGGTAAATCGACGGATACTGAGCAAGAGCATGTATCAGGAGGGAAATGTGCTCGACGAGCCTCGTATGCTCAGCAGCGAGACCGGAAAAGTCCACCGAAAGGATACCCATTCCCTCAACAAGAAGGTAGAGCCATTCTAGAAGACATGGGACTATGGAGGATAGAGATGAAAGGACGTCTGGGCTTGGATTTAGCTCTTTTAGCAGGAAAGCATGGAGCGTTTTGAGGAGGGGAAGGGCAGTCAACATTGGCGGGGAGTCCATGAGGGAGTCCGTGAAAGTTCTCGCCCACTCCAGCGTTTCGTTGGATAGAAAAAAATTGAGGGCCGGTATAACGTCTGAGAGAGAGACGGCCTCCATGCCGCCGGAAACATCTCCCTGCAACAATTTTGCCTAGGGCAGTTCAGGGATACCGAAAGGTGGCTGTAAAGAAATACAGTACCTGGATATCGTCATATTTCGAGCGGGAAAAGTTGTGCATTCGGCGGAGCATTTCGCACGTCCGTTCAAGGGTCCGTTCATGCAGGTTGGGAGAAAGGAAAACTAGCAAACGTAATCGTTTCTCACGACCGTCAAGCCACTTTAATGCAGCACTACCACCACTGGGATATACTTCTGCGGCATTCTAGAGGACCTCGTTGCGTCGCATCGCAAGCCTGAGTAGCTCACTTGGTACTAGGCTCGATTCATCATCTAGACTGAGAGTGCAGCTTTTTTGGTCTTTCTCCCTCCGAGTCAGCCATAATTTCCCAGTTCGTGATCCTGGACAGTGGAGTCGACGTAGTTCGAGGGCGTCTGGTACAACGGATCACTGGCGGCTACATAATTGTCTCTGAGCGACCTGCCTATTTTTAGTGTCTTTGTGTATCCGGGAGGACGTCGCCCAACTGATGAGCGCCATCTTGCGACGGTTGAATGTGATTGAGGCTAGCATTCTGTGTCCTCGCAACGCGACTGCCACCATCTGCCGCTAGTTTACGCTATACAAAGGTTTGTGCCAAGCATACACACTTGAAAATTTGTCCGACGACAGGGGCTCGTTGGTAGAGCGGTTAGCCGTCAGTTAAGCATAAGCCGCGTAAGCTTCGCTCACAACTTTTTCCGCAGGACTTGACCAATAACTAATAAGGACTCACCTTTCCTAGCTCCTCTGGATATTTTGTGACGTAGGTTTCGGACTCGACGATACTTCAAAGTCTCCAGCGCGCGCCTCCACGGAGTACAGTTAGCCTACTGGCTACTTGACTAGTAAGCATATTCTGGAGCTCCTGTTTTAGTCATGGCAGCCTTCGGAGCTTCACAATTTGGTCCTTCAATCGCGCATTTCTTGCGGGCCCGCCTCGTCGAGGGGATAGCCCCGTGGACAGCTGGTTAGGATTGATTTTTTCCCACCCCGAATGATAACTTCTGAAAGTGGTCTCTCGTTCTCGTCACGATAAGGTGGTCCAACGTCTCGGAGTACTGGGCGAGTACCAACGATACGCGTCCACGGTCTTAGGTTCGTCCGGGTTGAAAGGGAACATAGGCATCAGCATCTTTCTCAGTCGTTAGAAGGACGCCATGACTCGTTAAGAGTGCTGTGATGGTCAAACTTGGTTCTGTTTATGTTAGTACTCTCGCAGACAGATCGTCGAACGGTCTGTACCGCAATGTACGTGCTCTTTCGGCCAATCTTTTGCGTCCATCCCGGGGTGTGTCGCCAAGTGATTGAAGTGCGGTGATGAGGACGTGGTCGTGCTTTAGGAGAAGCAGCCACTACTAAGCCGACGTAGCTCACCGCGTGAAGGCTTGTGATCATCTTCCCTAGCACTCTTTTTAGGCCTCGATTTCGGTCATTGATCTTGTAATCCCAATCCTTCGATTATGACGGATCATCCCATTGCAATTTGTACCCACGTTCTTCCAAGCTTTTCTACAGAGAGTGCGACTCCGGACAGAAAACACCCATCCATGAGGAACGCGTGATTGATCATTCTTACTCGGGTCAGCCGAACGCGCGTCTCGGCATCAAACTGGCACCTTTCCTCTTCCTTCTTCCATGCCCTCCTGCTTTCGTCTCTTCAATCGCCTGATCCTCCTCTCTGTCTCCTTCCTCGGCGTCTCCATCCTCATCCAGCACTTTGAACTGATGCCTTCCTCTCTGCCTGCGATACGCGCCTCCAACAAGGCCATCCTTTCCTCTCTCGCGTCAGGCAAAGTGGGCGCAGACGTGCCGACGGCGGTGTTCTTGGGAGGCACTGCTGGTATTGGACGCGCCATGGCTGAGCGCCTTGCGGCGCATACGGATGGGAACGTAAACATCGTCATTCTTGGCCGGAACGAAGTTGCTGCACGTCAAATCCTTGATTCGTTCCCCATTCCGTCTACGAAGCCCAGGCGCGAGTTCATCAAAGTGGATGTATCTCAGGACGTTGCGGGCCTCACGTCTGTGACAGCCCAGCTTCCTTCGCCTATCGATTTCCTCGTACTCACGCCTGGCTATCTGGCGCTTGACGCTCGCACGGAGAATAAAGAGGGTATCGACAAGAAGATGGCGGTCAACTACTATGGGCGCTGGAAGTTCATATATGACTTGACTACGGCGGGGAAGATGCGTGAGGGAGGAAAGATTCTGTCCGTTCTAGCTGCAGGACACGGGTCGAATATTGGCATAGAGACGGTGGAGGATTTGGGTCTGAAGAAGCCGGGGGCATACAGCATATCGAGGGTTGCTGGACTGACGCCGACTTACACCGATCTCGCGTTAAAGGTGACTTCTTCCCCCCCTCTTCGAGTCTCCGTTCGCTGCTGATTCCTCACCAGACATTCGCTTCTCTCCATCCCAAGCTATCATTCACCCAAGCCTATCCCGGTGGTGTACGCACCAGTATCTTCTCCTCATCCACATCGCGCAGCATTCGATGGGCTAGTCCCCTCATCTACCTTGCGTACCCGTTCACGTTCAGTCCGGAGGAGAGCGCCGAGTACCTGTGGGGCGGGTTACTTTCGGTTGCGAAGGAACCGGGTGCGCATAGGATTGGTAGCAAGGGAGAGGATCTGGGGAGGAAGAACTGGTATGGTACGGAAGAGGAAGAAAAGCGTCTGTGGGAGCATACGAAGGAGACCGTGGGGGTTAGTAAGCTCTAATGTATCCTTTCGTGCCCGAATATGTTTTGTTGACATACCGTGATTGGACACCCCGTGTAAGAATCTTTCTAGTTAGCGGTGTAGTGTAAGACAAAGTACAGTAGTAGCTAATCGAACGTGTAGTCCTAGATTTTCACCGTGCAATACTTGGCGTGGTGTTCCCCGTTAAAGGGGAGGCTCATTAAGTAAACGATTTTCTTTGACAAGGAGAAAAGTGGGTGCGTTGATGGAAGGAGGCAGGCCCGTGTCTTTCTTGGACTGAAACAGCTGACTGTATGTGGATCATCGAGGAACACAGTCCTATGAGTGGCGTCAAGCTAGAGCATAGTGATTGCTTAATCGATACTTCAGCGCAAAGGATGGAATTCTCCACATGGTGGCGCACTTCTACCATTAATCGCAATTTAATGGAAAATGGTGTGAATTTCAACTTGAAGTGGGTATTGCTCAAGACGGGCGATGTGTCTGGTCCGAGTCCTATACAATATTAATATCCCTGTGATGTTCGCGGCGACACACATCCACGGGCCTGGAAGCAAAAAGCTGAATAGCCTACGCGCTCTGTTCCTGTAGTCCAAGAATCCCGTTCGACCAGGAGTCCTTCGTGCCTGCCCATACCTGAGTTTAGTCAGCTAACTGGATAATCAACAGGAAACTAATTGCATCACAGGTGAGTACACAATGCTGCCACGTTCGGAATTGTAGTGGCGCCCCTAAGCACGAGAGGACCTTGTGCACGGTCTAGACATAAGATCAAGCTATCAGATCCCGCGTTACGATTTGAGTACTACCAGCGGCCAGGAAGGAAAAAGCTGCAATGTGATGTTGCTTTCAATCCAAGAATCCCGTTCGACCAGGAGTCCTTCGTTCCTGTCCATAACTGAGTTTAATCAGCTAGCTAGCATGCCTTGGGCTATACCGATAAAACCGTGTAACTAGAAGGCAGTCGTAGACGCACAACAAGAAAAGAAATTAGTCACCACATCACATTTCCATTGACGGGTCCGTTCGACCAGAAGCCCACGGTCAACGTATTGTGTATGACATTTTTATTGACGTATTTCGTTTGTATGAGTACATATGCGCTGTGCTTGTACATCGTAGTTCTAATCATTAATGGTATAGAGGAGAGAATAATGATAAGAAGCGTGAAAATCGAAGGAAGGAGAGTCGTAGCCGTCAAGGCATCAAAATCGAAGGCATAACGGACAGTCAAAGGAAGAAGGGAGAAAAGAAATAAGAGCAAGTTAATACATCGCCGAATGCCGCAGAAACGTCGGCTTCGGGGAGATGGGATGGACTTCTGACAACATAGTATGGCGATGCGAAGCGAAGGTTTGGTCGTCATAACCCTCCCCAACCTCGACATCATCATCAGAATACGGATCAGTGGGCGTTGCAGGGAGTGTCTTCCACAGATGCTCCGTATCATACGTGGTGCGCGCGCTTTCGAGGTCGGCGTCAAAGGTAAAGGTGTTATCCTTCTTGAGCGACGGGGAGGACACGACGGTAGAAGAGGCTGTGGAGTCGCTGCGCTTGACGGGGTAGGAATAAGCGGGTGGCTTTGATGAAGGGCTGGGTTTGGGTTTGGTAGTGTGTAGAGGGAGTTGAAACGTCTTGGGCGAGGGTTTCTTGATCAAGCTATACGGGCCATCAGCACGGAAGAGGGAGGGAAGAAAGGAAAGACCACCCACCCCAACTTGACGCCCGCTTTCTTATAACTCTTCCTCGCCTCATCTGCGAAGCCAAAGAAGCCGAAGAATACGAACGCCACGAACACTACCGCCCAGCGTGACAACTCGATCGCCGCGAGCGTGTGCCCGTTTTGCCTCCACAGCAGCGCGGGGAACTTGTCCACGGTGAACCAGTCGAAGTGCGTATCGGCCCAGGACACCCAGGGATGCACCTGTGACCGGGTAGCGTTGATATAGAGCCCGTAAGATGAGACGGGAATGTTGACGAGGAGCTCGATGGAGGCGAGGGCCATGAGGCGGAAGTAGCGCGGGAGCGTGAGGGCAGAGGCCGACGACGATGACAGAAATTGACTAAATTGAGCGCGCCGGTGGAGGAAGGCACGCAGAGTGAGAACTGCCAGAATGTGAGAATGAGGCAAAGAGTAAGGAGCGCCGAGGACAGGACGTACTGCAATAGATTACGGAAACGAAGCAAAGAACATTCGTCCATATGAAAGTGAGAGGGTAGGCGGGGACAGTGTTATAGGTGATGAGGAAGCAACCGACGTCTTCCAAGATGTCGTAGCGGTGTCCGTTTACGATGAAATCTACAATGTACTGTTAATGTTTGTGGCATTAGAGAGAAAAAGTGACGCACGAAGCGGAAGTTGGATAAGAGGTATACCAAGGCCAATTGCGAGGTCTATGAGAATGTCACGGCGTCGCTAAAGCACTATTAGAAATATTAATGGAATTGGGAAGGAAACGTACATCTTCTTTAGAAACAGACACAGTCTGGCACGCTGCGATGTTATAAAGCCGTCTGCTAATACACAGCGACGACGCAGTGATGCCCAATCCAGACGCCAGGTCGACACGCGTAGCTATGATAAATCAGTATTCATGAAAGGAACGTGGACGGAAAAAGCGTACATATATCGCACCACACGGGTGCCCAGTCCACAATATTGTTGTGCCATACAACCGAGTTGATAAACTTGTTTAGCAGCGCCGCAGCCGTCCACGCCATGAAAAGACATGTGCCCGAGTTCCAGGCCTGGAGGTGCCACGGGAAGGGAATGAGCACTAGCACGAAGCCGATAAACGCAAGGATTGGGAAAGCTGGGTATGTCGGATCCATATCGCTTTCTGGCTAGGGAGGACGATAGTAGTCGGGATGGAAGAACGACGGAAATCTGGGTTGAATGGGGCTGTCGTACGCCATTCTGGTGCCTTTTACTGGGACGAAAAAAACCACGAGGAAGGAGGAAGGACAATGGGGGATGGAGCCAAACTCGGTGTACAAACCCGTGACGTCATCGACCCTGACTTGAACCCAGCCACATACTTATACCACTTTCTCTGTTTCAATCGTCTGCTGCTCTATTCTTCTGCCTGAACCTGCGCCTTTGCTCCTAGACAAACACCCTCCGTTATCGATGGATGTCTCTGCTCTTTGCTTAACGCTCATGGACTTGAAACCGGCATCTACCGAATCTTTCTCCAGTGGTCGAACAATGACTGTTTGAACTTTGGCTTCCCTGCTATTGTACCTGGGCGGATAAAAGTGCCACTCAGCTTGTATGGACGAGTAGCACTTTTGCCTGCAAAAAAATCCCCCACCTGGCACTGAGCCTTGGACGTCGACCGTCTTGCCGACCTCTCTAGCTCTCGTCGCCGACGCATATTACAACTCTGACTTTTCCTTCGGCCTACGCCATCACGAAGGCTATTCGTGATGGACTCATTCACCATGATGCCACTACTGTCGTCGTCCGACGCCGAGCTAGATCTCGCGCAGCTGCTCCCCCAGTTTCCCTCCGAGGAGACGTCCTCGTTCATACCGATCAACGCAGACGCACCCGTCCAAGCTGCCCCCGGCTATTGCGTTATCGCATAGCCCAGCTTCCCACTATGCTTTGCCGCGGCCTCAAGCATGTTAAAGGTGATTATTTTATCAACGGTCTGTCGTTAACTTGAGCGCTAATTCTCTTTCTAGCCGCACTCCCATGCCGACCCAACCCGCCTGCCGTCTCTCTTCCAGTCCGCGTCGTACGCCTTCGAGAGGCGCAGATTCTTCGGCATCTTTATTTACGTGCCCTATTTCCTTTGCACGCTATTTATGTCTCCTGCGCTCAGGCAGCGCTGGAGCTCGTATCTTTATTCATCATTTATTCAGTAGTACTTCTCCAGTTCCGTACAATATATTTTTTGCACCTGCAACTTGACCCCGTTCCTTGCTCGGCCATGAGACACGTAGACCGACCAGTTCGTTGGTATAGCTATTTCTCGCTTTCAACGAAACGTTATCGGCGCTTGTTAAATGCGGATACTTATACGAGACCATAAGCCAGATTCCGGCTGCTTACAACACAGTTCCATGATGTCAGACTATGTCCTGGTTAAACGTCTACAACCACTTGGAGTACCTCTACGAGCTCGTCCAGTGCACCGAGTGCCTATCGGCATTATCGGAGCGGAGGGTGGTCCGTTCATGGTGTGGGAATATCGGCAATTTCCTTCCTTCGACTCTTTCCACAAACTAGTGCGACGGGGTTCACGAGTCTCCGTTGAGTCATATTATACTACGGATGCTCTCCTCGAATGCGTGAAACGATATCCTTGCTTTACACTTTCTCAGACACCGCAACTGTGAAAAACGTTCACCTGGCTCTACCCCTGCTTTTCCAGCACCTACGGGTGGAATTGATTGAGATACACGGCCCAAAACGGACAAGCAGTCTCTTTTCTTCGTGCACTGGTTAAATCAAACTACCACAAAACAATCATTGGGCGCCACTACAACGCGCCAGACCAAAGCTATCTGAACTCCTTCTTCGAGCAGCTTCTAGAGAGCGAGTTCCCTCCCTTCAGGAGCTGAGGTAATTAATCATCTTCTGTGTTTATTCCTTCACAGTGACTATATCTGACATCTACACATAGCATCGAGGTGAGCTCTGACGCCAAAAAGGACAAGAATCTCCGTCTCCTCGTGGAGACAGTACCGCAGCACGCTCATCACGCCCACGGTCGCTGGCCGCCATACAGACGATCTTGAACCCCATATCCTTCAAAACAAGGTGTCGTCCCACCTCGCGTGTGTATCGGTTAGTAATCCCACTTCAGTTTAGCGTCTTCAGTCGCCTTCCCATCTCGCGGGGCCCGACTTCTCTCAAAAAACTGAGGCCTTCAGAGCGAGAGACCACAAAAAAAAACCTCTACTCATAGGTTGACTAAAACCGAAGGCCGATCGATCAATCAAATGAGCCTCATAGCTGGTAAGATAAGTAGGCTTCACCGCGTTAGGGAAGTCAGATATGTGCCTTCTGATCTGTCGTCTTTATCGCCTTCGAGATCGTAGCTGGACTTGCGCCTCTTGCTGCCTATTTCACGCCACTCATGACGGGATGCTGTGCCACTGTATTCAGCTCCCCTATTCTGGATCCCGATGTACATTTGTGCTTGTACGCATATACGGCTTGAAGATCTCGCCTGACGCGGTACCATTTCTGCGTGGTGTTTGACGACATACCGCGCCATCATTCCCAGCGGGGACACGTTCCTTGACTCTGCTGTGGCGAATGGCTCGATGATATGATTCTTCTCGGCCCATTTGTCACGGCGTCTCGTTTCCTGCTCACCCACAGGATGCCCGGGGGTATGTCCTGCGCTCTCTTCTGTGTCGGCGCATCAACAAACCATAATTTAGACACGCCTGAAAGGGATCCGGTCGTGGCGTGGCTCCGCACCCAGATCGCGTTCGTGCGGAACGTGTACGAAGGCTGTGGGACTGGGTCGTGGGTATCACGTACTGTACTACTAATTCTTGGAGTATGGAGGGAATCGTCTGGCCAATTGGATGAACCGCCGTCCTTGAGCGCTTGAAAAACTTTTTGTACTTGTATCTTCTTCTTTGATTGAGGTATCCAAGGCCCAACGACGTCGGCTGAGGCGTGTTGTTGCACCATGTCCGAGTCAATCGTATTCAAGGACTCCACATCGTGGCTGGTTGGTAAAGCGGCTAGCCGTCGATGCATCCGTGCTAAGAGCTCTTTTTTTCGGGACTCCAGGTTTGCTCGAGGGAAGTCATCGCCTTGTATAGCCTTTCCCAGCGGGACAATCTGGTCGAGCGGATAATCCCCGTATCACTGCGCTTTGTCGCAACGTTTTGTGCCCGTTCCGGATAAACATGTTCTTCCCAGTTTATGCGCTGACGATCTTCCTCTCGTCGTCTGAAGGTGGTTGATTGACTTAACAAGAGAACGAGGTCATGTTGGTGTAATGTGCATTGAAACGTCGTCTCCAGTGGGACGTGTCTCCCTATCATAGTTTGGTCAACGGTACGTCCCGAGCCGGTGAGGCTCAAAGTCGTCAACTGACCGCCGACAGATCGCCGAACGGTTGATGGGTGGCAATCAAGAGAAAGTCCATATTTTTTGTTTTCACTGTCCAGACGATTGCGTCGTTGGGATAATGACTGGTCTTAGGATGAGCAACCGGACGTTCTTTCGCTGTGCTTCGGATTTTCAAGACGCCTTGGACATGCCGCGAGGCGGCCGACACTTGCATGCGATCACATGCACGCAGGGTATCTTGCCTTCTGACTACGACCTGAATATGTATTAGCATCCTTCTTCGAACGTGTCCCCCCCTTTTGACTGGACGAGCGTGCTGTGAAGCTAGCATTGTTTCCGCTTCTCTCTTGCCGCAGACAGATCGTCAAAGGGCCCGGACTGCACTGAGTAGGACGATATCCTCTGGGAATCTACATTTTTCGTATTCCATGTCTAGTCAATCTCGTATATCCACTCCTTATGTCGTCAAGAATTTACAGCGCATGTATGTTGTCTTACAGCGTGCTGTGGGAGAAGATGCTACATTCGTCTTGCTCGGCCTTGGTCCATGGTATGTCGTCTTCAAACTTTTTTGGTGCACCTCGTTTGCAGTTGTCTTTCGAGCAAACTGCGGGTTGTCTAGCCGAGCTGATAACTCACACCTTCGCTGCTTCTAGTTCATTGTTTTTGTCCTTTCATCGGGGATCGACTGAGTGCGCGGCCGAGGTTCGACTTGTCTTTCACCTTCCACAATGTCCAAAGGACCTTTCAAGGCGAACCCACATCGTGGCTAGTTGGTCCAACGGCTAGCCGTCCACTGTGGATCCACCCTGGAAAGCTTTTTCTCAAACTTTTGTTGCTGCCACTCTTCGTTTGCCCTCGACTGTCATTCCGATAACGTAGGAGAGCCTAGACCTGATGAAAACCAACTAGGACTACCGTGGCGTCGGCCTCTGGTCTAGCGGCTAGTAATGATGTATGCTCTCGTTTACAATGTGGAGTAACTTTTTGGTGAAGGGAAGTCTATCCACTACATACCTGGAACGTCTCGAATGACAAGCCGACTAAGTACTCCTAATTTCTGGTCGCGTTGTATGAATAGAGGTGTCGTCTCACGAGCTTGGGCCTTCTGCCAAGTCGAGAGAGCTGCCCGCAGATAAGTCTGTGGTTAGCCGACGATAGGCAGGTATCCAGCTTGAATCCAAGTTTTGAACCTCTGCTCAGCGTTGCTGTTGGGATTCTTTGTCGGTTGCTGGAGTGTACGAGCACATCTGGTCTAGTGGATGAACTCTGCTCTTTCCCCTCGCGTGATTGCATTGGAATTTTTTTCAATGACGACGGAGCCAACCGATCACGCTCGACTTATGACACGACTACAAACGACTGACAGATCTATTCAGGCATGCTTTCTGGAGCGTAGTACAGATGTTAAAACGTCATTCTGTGCCTATGTGGCTCCGAAGGTGGGCTCGATTTAGAATGATATCTGGGGCTTTTGCCGGGGCGTCTGGTCCACCAGATCGGCCACGAACTCTTCTGACTTTGCGCAGACCCAAGTTTTAATGATTTCTCTTTATTCGGGACTCGGACATTCATGCAGCCTGTGTGACCACGTGTAAAGTTCTCCTTCGACTACCCCGACCACCACCATCAGTTCAGCTCGTTTCCACTTGCACTACTGTAAACCCACATATTGGACTGAAGGAGTGGCGGCTCGTTGGTCGAGCGGTTAGCTGTCAATACACAGGGTTGGCGTGATTTTTTCCCTCAGTACTTGACTCGTCTGCCAGTGGGAGCGAACCCTCTGTGAGCAGAACGTCAACGCACCTTTCTTGCTTGGACATCCGAAGACTTCAAACTGGACCTCAGGCTGCGTGCCACATCTGAAAGGAAGCCTCTTTCGCTTACCCGTTACGAGGCTTGTAAATCTCTTTCCACATCCCAATGTTGCTTTTGGTTGAAGAGAGCCTCTGTTTTGGTCTTCACGTTTCGTTTGAACGGTGCGAGAGCTTTGCTTTCCGTACTTGTCCCTTAGACATGACATCGACGGACTTGAAGGTGGGTGTTTTATTATCACATTCACTCAACTACTCGATGGAACTGACACTGGGGGACTACTAGTAAACGACGTGGCATTCATTCATCAAGCTTACCTTGGTCCTTGAGGGCGTTAAAACGCTTCTGGAGGTCCTGACGCATAGGAACGGGAATTCAGCATATACAGCGACGCCGGCAGGAGAGAAATGGAGTACAGTCAGGCTTTTGTCAAACTGCAGTGGCTCCAAAGATCTGAACCGCGATGAAAGAGTAAACGCAGAGGATGATTTTCGATCATGTCCTTTGCGGACCAGAGAGATTCCCACGCCACAAACGCGTTGCTTCTTGATCATCAAGGCACTAAGCGCGGGAAACCACGACACTTGGCAGCATTACTCGCTGACGAGGGCTTTTAGTCGCATACTCATCTCCGCGCCGTATCTCCGTTGCATGCTCGCTGTTTTACACACCCACATGCCTCTCTTCTGCGCGGATTCACACGACGTTCACCTATATAATGCGGGAGTTCTCAGAACCTTCAAAGCTTCATAATCTGGTCTTTCACTGACGTGTTGGTGTTTCCTGCTTTTCCGTACTCGCATGACTGACAACGGGGTCAAGTGGAGACGTCTGGTCGAATCTAAATAGTATCCTACTACGGCAGAACTTTGGAAATACAGGTACCCTTGTCAGATTAACCCCATGCCTTGCTGAGAAGCCAGCATCGTTTCCACTTCTCTCACACCGCGGATGGTCTGTATCGCAGTGTATTCTAGGAAATTAGTTTTGGTCCGCTTCGATTGGGACTTCCTTGGTTCGACTACCAAATACAGTGGTCTTTCGTGTGGGGCTGTCTGGTCGAGTGGATAACCCGCATCATGGAAATTGCGACTTGTATGTTTTTGTCCTCTCCAGGGCACAGCCTTGCCTTCCGAGTTGACCGTGTTACCAGAACCGTGGATGATGTCAGTGGCGAGTCGGTCAAGCGGCTAGCTGTTGAATCTTGATACGTATTCGGTGCGTGTATTTTTTTTCAGACTTCCAATTGCTCTGTTCCTGGCTGCGACGTTTACATTGGAGCCTGAGGCATTCTTGAAGATCTGCTGCTGCTGTCGTGAGCACCATGTTATTTTGGACTGCCTCGCGCGTCGCTTCTCCCGAGGTCATCTGGTCTAGCGGCTAGTAACCACGTCTGATTCCATTTCGCGTTGACTTTTTCCTTGTCTTCACTGCGCGAGGAATGGATGCAGAAATGTCCTTCCTCGCGTCTGCATGCAACGTCTCAGTCTCCTTATCGCTGTATGTCGTTGATTGACTACCAGTCGACTGTGCCTGGGTGAAGCCGCCTTATATGAATCTAGGTGTCATCTCCTAAGCACTATCGAAGTTGTTCCTTGGCTTGGAAGGCGTATCCCGTTGTTAGAAGGCGCTTCTGCCAAAGACGAGCGAGGTTTGTGGTTGGCGATACGCAGGTATCCAACTTGAATCCAAGTTTTGAGAGTATCGCTTCGTCAGTTACTGTACCTCGAGCACGTCTAGTTTAGCGGATGAACTAGGTGCTCATAGCGAATCCATGCTACGCTCGTTTCTTTTTGTGAGCGGGGAAGGGCGGTCCGATCACATCATCATCATCACGCTTGGCTTTTGACTACGACCATGTCCTGGAGCAGAGCACAGACCTTAGACCTCAATCCCAGCCTACGTAGCTCACTGGGTGCTAGGCTCAATTGAGTATTTATGGAAACCTATAGTTTTTGTCTACATCGCTCAGCCTCAGCGTTTCCTTGGTTATCCTGCTCGGCGCCGTTGTGGAGGGTGTCTGGTCCACCGGATCGGCCATGTACTCATCGTCTGTTGATCAATTTCAGATTTTTTCAGCATCTTTCTTTAGCTGGGAGGCTCATGTCTTCACCATCTCTCGTTCGTTTTCTATCTTCGAAATGGACTGAGGACGTTGCGGCTCGTTGGTCAAATGGCTAGCCGTGTATGAAATCTTTCCGCGGTTTCTGTTTTCTTCAAAGCTTGATTGGTCTTCTTTGCCGGGGTCTGTGAGCCAAATATCTCTTACTTTTCTGGCTTGGATTTCCGAAGACTTCTGAGGCTGCGTGCTATGTCTGGAAGGAAGCCTCTTTCGCTTACTGGCTACGAGGCTCGTGTACCACCAATAATAGTGTTACTTCTTTTAGTCAGGCCACGAGAGAGCTTTTGTTTTAGTCTTCTGGATCCGCGGTTTCTGATGAGGGTTTTGTCTTGCAATTACCGTCAGCGAACTTGGAAGGTGGGTGTTTAATTTATCAATCGGCCACTGGAGGGAACTGGCGCTGCTTGATTCTAGGTGTACGTAGGTGAAATTTGGCGCCCGGTATGCATCAGATCGCGGCGCGGCGGAATCGGTGAACGTGTCCTAACCTCAGAGACGTTGCGGCCGGTCTCCTTTTATCGCAGACAGTTCGTCTAACGGTCTGTGCTGCAATCATCAATGTCAACGAATATCTGTTGCATTTGTTTTACTGGGTCCACTGCTTATATTTTTTGGCATGAGATGCGACGACGAATCATATCGGGACAAGTCTACGTAGCTCGTCGGATACTAGACTGGATCGGATGGCCCGGAGGCCGTAAATGCCAAATTTTTTGTCCGTGTCACGCCGTTCGCTTGATCGTAGTGGTATTCCAAGACTGCAGAGTGTGGGGTTGTCTGGTCGAGCGGATAAACCACATACATTCCACATGCGGTTAGATAAGTTTTGACTTTGTTCTCCAGGTTACCATAATGTCCGTTGTCGACTCACTTGTGATTCGCCTTCTACGATCATACCATGTCACCACTTCAACTCGTTGTGGATAGTTGGTCAAGCGGCTATCCCTCGATGAGGAGCGAATCGTTTGATTTTTTTTTTCTTGTTATCCCCCACTCCGTTGGATTTGGAACACAAACTCGGATGCTGATGACCTCTCCATGCAAGCCGACGTGGTCTACCGACTACCAGGCTCATATCCATTACGGTTCGAACGCAATTATTTTGATCCTTGTAACCTCTTGAGCTATCCCGGTTTCCCTCGTATATCTTTCGTGGGCTTATCTAGTCGAATGGATAAGGCGCGTGAATAGTTAAGGGTGTAAGTTTTTGCCGCACTTGTCTTCCCTGTTTTGCTAGTCTTCCGTCACCTATGATGATCGTCGCGAAGGGGAAGGTGGTTGAGGTCGGGATGTAGCAATGAATTGAGGTCACGATGTGTCCGAGCTCGCCGCACCCCCATAGGCTTCGGACAAGAGAGTACCTCGTTCTAAAGGCGGAGTCGGCCGGAGCTGTCCCAACGCTAGAAGCCCCGCTGACTCGTTTGAGCTCGGTATCGCCGTGCTGACCGCAGACAGATCGTCAAACGGTCTGTGGTTGCCATTCTCCATTGTCATCATGCTGGTGGCCTCCGATTTTTTGTTTCTGTATTTTCAATGGCGTGCTTCTTTGTCCCTCGCTTTTCGTGTCTTTTCAGGTCTACGTAGCCTAGTGGGTACTACTAGACCTCATAAAGATTAACCTGAGATCTTAACGTTTTGTCCTTAGTCAGCGGGATTCAAGTTTCTTCTTAGGTTGTTGTATGGTAAGTAGCGTAGTTCGAGGGCGTGTGGTATAATGGATATACTATGCACTCGTTCGACGAGTCTTTACTGGATACCTTTTGAGGGAGTTCCCCATATGGGAGGAGGACACGAATCGTGCGATCACATTACATCACGCGGTGTCTCTTGTCTTTTGACCACGACCACGACCATGTCTCTGGGCACGAAAACCAAGACGGCGTCTCTTGCTCCTCGGTCGGAGAAAATGATCTGCATCTGGCGACGTGGCAGTTTGAAGCTTCCTGTCCTGTCAGTGTAGATTGGGCGCGAAGCGAAGAGCATGTCGACGTATCCTCGGGGAGACTCGGATGGTGTGGGCTGTGGAGGTGGCGACTCGACCTCGTATCGGTGTGGATTCGAGGCCGGCATCCTTCTCATCGGTGCTAGCGGTGAGTGTGTCAAAGCTGTCGTGTGCAGCTCAATAGGACCCGATCTAGATGTGACTCATTATGCCAACAGTCGAGCGAGCTATCGCCGTGGATTGGTATGCTCAATGATCCTCGCATTTCTGCGTGCTGATTTGGTTCTAGGAGGTCGAGGTAGATTTCGGCGATCGTGTGTGCAGTCGCCAGCGTTACTGCCTGCAACTGTTTCCGCTCGCTTTCAACTCCCATCTATGCGTGCTCCTACACCGATAAGGAAAAAATCGCCCTTTCGTTGGAACTTCCATTTGATATCCGGACGTCCTTCTATGCTTCTCGACCTTGACAGCGGTGTGTGGTGGTGCGAGTGGATGTTCCATTGAAGGACACCTGGCCTATGACAGCACAGGTACAGACGGCGGGACTTGCCCATGCTCGGCAACATTCCTCGCCGACGAGTGCTTCTAGTGGTACCTTCATCTCCGCGCGGTATCTCCAGGTATCTCCCCACGTCGACGTCGCATGCCCGCTGTCTTGCACGCCCTACGCGCCTCAGCGCCCAGCACACTCGGGAAACGACGCGCACGAGCCTGAAACACGCAGTACGCGCCCCAGTGATGCGTTCGTGACGTCAATTCTGACCCCTGACACCCAGCCCACTTATCGCGTCTTATTCCCATCATGGCGTAAACGAGGCTTCTTTTCCGACGTAGACTCAAACTCCCCCACGTTCCTTCTTACCACCACCTCCTCCCACCACCATGGACTACGACCGCTGGGATGCCCTCCTCCACCACATATTCAAGCAGACACAGGGCGATGCTTGGTTCCGTCCTCAGGAAGAGTCGCTCACGTCGGGCGTTGCTCTCCGCGTATCCGATTCCCCACCCACCTTTCGCGTGTTTCCCTACGAAAATATCTACCTCGAGCCCTTTGAGGCGGCTGTATGCGCTCTCAACCCCGTCGTCGCAGTAAAAGTACGGTCTGCTGCCGTACACGCTGCTCTCGCGGATGTCCCACCAGACTCGACGTCAATTTACGTTGACAACAACACGCGGATACAGATCCTGGAGACGATGCTGCAGCTTCCGCAGGCGGACAAGGAGCAATGCGCGGCGTTTATCCGGGACGAGCGTGTCCTAGTAGTGTTTACGAGCAGTTTGGACGCGATTATACCGACGTGCCAAGATTTCGAGGATCGGCTGATCAAGCTGCTATGGCGGTCGAGGCCGGGCGGGACCATGAGCGCGTCCACGACGGCGGGCTCGCTGCTGCCGAGGGATCCTTCATTTAGCGCGAGCGAGTCGGTGCCGCCATCGACGTCGGGTCATTCTCAGATCCTCGCCAGTCCGCCTGTCAAGGTGAAGAAAAACTGGCACGGGAAAAAGGTCGGCGTTACCGTGGCGAAGAATGCAGGTGAGATGAAGCGGGAGGCCAAGCTATATGCGCCGCTATACAACGGTCTTGCCGCTGCGCTCGCACTCGTCTTCATCGGCAACGGAATCAAGACTCTTCTTCGAGAATTCTTCCTCGACCATACCTATATGCGCTTCATTCTCTGCGTCACTCTTCCCCTCCTCTACTGCGTCTCCCTCTTCTTTTGTCTTCAGATTATTCAAAATGTTACCATGGCGTACGTCTTCTTCCTCTTTCCCTTCTTTTACTGATCGCATGTTAGTATTGGCCCCATCGCTCACTACCACACAAATTCGAAATACTACTCGGCCGTACCCCCTGCTCCCAATCCCGAACTCGATAATAATCTTCCTCATATTACCATCCAGATGCCCGTCTACAAGGAATCCCTGCCCTCGGTACTTGACCCCTCCTTTGCCTCGATAAAGAAGGCCATGCAGACTTACGCACGCCAAGGGGGCACATCCTCCATCTTTGTCAACGACGACGGTCTTCGTCTCCTCAGCATGGCTGACCGTGACGAGCGTATCGCCTACTACGCCACTCACGGTATCGCCTGGGTCGCACGCCCTGCTCACGGTCTCAACCCCGACGCCGCTATTAACGGAGACATCGAGAAGGGCTTCACGAAGCATCGCGGTGGCGAACCGTTCATCCGCGCGGGCCGGTTCAAGAAGGCTAGCAACATGAATTATGCATTGAGTCTGTCGCTCAAGACCGAGACCCAGCTCGAACGCATCATGCTCAACCGGCCACCCCAAGCTAATTTCCGCGCTTCGACTTCGACGTCCAATCATGGCTCGGCTGTTCCCCCGTCGCCCAGCGGTTCTACGACTCATCTGGGTACACATGGCGGCACGTACGGAATGCAGTATATGGGCAAGGACGGCGATGATATGGGTCGGATGTTGAACATTGACGAGGGGTTACAGGGCGACATAGAGGATATGGAGGAACTCGCGCTGCAGATGGCGATGGAGCAGATGTACGAGGAAACTGGCGGGCGATTCAGACCTTGGGCAGCTTTCGGCAAGGGTATGCGCATGGGCGAGATTGTCTTGTTGGTGGACAGCGACACCGTCGTGCCGGAGGACTGCTTGAGGGACGCTGCGCGGGAAATGGCGGCGTCTCCGAATCTGGCCATCATTCAGCACGAGTCCGACGTCATGCAGGTCGCGCACCACTACTTCGAAAACGGGATCGCCTACTTTACGCGGCGTATCAACAGGTGTATATCCATGGCATGTGCGAACGGCGAGGTCGCTCCTTTCGTTGGACACAATGCCTTCCTGCGATGGAAAGCCGTACAGGACGCGGCGTTTATCGATAAGCATGATCCGCAGACGAAGAAGAGGATCAAGGCCGGCGAGACGGTGGAGGAGCAGATTTGGAGCGAGAGCAACGTGTCGGAGGATTTCGATATGGCGCTGAGGTTGCTTTTGAAGGGGTACGATATTCGATGGGCGACGTATTCGAATGGTGGGTTCAAGGAGGGTGTCAGTCTAACGGTGGACGACGAGCTGAATCGCTGGCAGAAGTATGCTTATGGGTGTAATGAGTACGTCTTTCTCCATCGTTCTATTCTCTACTCACACGCCGTTTAGACTCCTTTTCAACCCGCTCATCTCGTGGTTCAGACGCGGTCCTATCGCTCCTCAGATCCACAAGTTCATGTGGAGTGCCGCGCCGCTCCACTACAAGATCTCGATGCTGGCGTACATGTTCTCGTACTACGGTATTGCCGCCTCGGTCACCATCGCCATCATCAACTACGTTTTGCTTGGGTTCATGCTGCCCCTCGACAACTTTTACATGCATTCATTCGAGGTCTTTCTCGCAACGACCGTGGTGTTCTTTGGGTCGGGGAATGTGGGGTATACGCTGCTCGAGTATCGGTTGGGACACAAGGAGCTGATTCGGGGGTTCCTGGAGAACATTATGTGGGTGCCTTTTTTGTAAGTCGTCTATTCCCTTCGTACCTTCCTCTCACTGACGCCACACAGCTTCTTCTTCTTCGGCGGCCTTTCGATCCCCGTGTCGCAGGCGATCCTCGCGCATCTCTTCTCGTACAACATCACCTGGAGTGCCACGATCAAGGAAGTGCAGCGCTCGAATTTCTTCAAGGAGATTCCAAAGATTGCGAAGCGGTTCTGGTTCCCGCTGTGCGTGTCATTTGTATTGATGGCGGTGATGGTCATTCTGTCGACGGGGCTGGTGCCGTATGCGTGGCGCATTGATGGGAGTGCGTGGGCGGTGATTTTTCCGCTGGCGGTTGTGGTGGCGTGTCATGTTTTGTTCCCGGTGAGTTGTCTTGTCATCGAGTAAGAGAGGTGACTGATGCCGGCGTAGATTGTGTTGAACCCGTGGTTGATGGTGTTTTCGTATTGATGGACTGATTCGTTGTATTGACATTACGCTCGCTGGCTTATACACGCTCGTTAGATTGATATGGACTCTGCATAAACTGTTATGTTGCTCTGACTTTTTAGATACCCTGTCTTATATACGCTGTGATCAGGATATGATATACCTACCGAGATTCAGAGAATGTTGATATCTGTAGTGTCCTCGCATGTTTGGGAGTAGGAAGACTGTAGCGTTGCACTCTCGACTTTCCCTTTTGCTTGAGGACTTCGTGGAGCTTGTTAAACATTCCGACTCGGAGTGAACAAAAGTTTGTAGTCACTGAGTTGGTTACGAACCCTCGGCTGAACGAGAGGGTTCGCTGGTGCAGTAAAGGAAAAAGGAGTTGGACTGTCAACTTTCAAGTGTGTGGCGGGTTTGCGCGGGCGATGGAGACGACTTGTGTGAAGTAGTAATCCGACACGAATATCCAAGATTGAAGGTGTGCGCTTCCAATTCCCCGATGATATGAAGGTGACGGCAGCGGGGGATGATTAGACCTGGGGCGATGGGGGCGAGTATTCCAAGGACCACTCAGGGAGGTTTTGTTTTTCGAGCGAGAGAGGTTGGAGGACTAAAACAACTGAGTCGTGGGTTGACTAAAAAGTGTCCCACAAATTTTATTATGAGCCTCGTAGCTGGTAGGCTATGTAGGCTTCACAGTGGTACTTGGGTATGTGCCGGCTGAGTCGGGTGTGAATCAAGGGTAAGTAGAGTTCAGTTCGTGGGTTGAGTAAAAACTCGCGGAGGTCCGGTTCCCATGAGCCTCGGAGCTGGTAGGCTATGTAGGCTTCACTCAGTCTGGGGAGTTTGTCCGGAGAGGAAGGGAGGGGCATGATCCAGTCTCGCAGACAAAACAAAGATGAGAAAACCCGTATTAGAGGTGGTTCATCCGCTTGACCAGATGGGTCCTGACTGAGGACCAGCAGAAACGACTTCGTGTTCTCTTCAAGTGTATGCTATTTCTATCTAGAGATAATAAAAATGCATACCGCTTTCTGGTTTTCTGATGCAACGGCTGACCGCTTTGCCATCAAGTCGCTGTTTTGGAGGCATTGGATTAGAGTTTTAATGGCCGAGGATGGAAGAAAGTTCGATCTGTATTCCCACCTATTACTACCCGCGAAAAAAAATCTGGTAACTTGTGTTCCATTTGAATGCACAGATATCCGTTCGACCAGATATCCGCGAATAGCATCCTTGATGAATGTACGGTGTGGAATTTGGGAGTCAAGCGGCGATTGGCAAACAAAAAATCTGGTTACAACAAGCGAGTCGGAGTCGCAGTAGCCGTTTGACTAGAGAACCCCGATGAGAACTTACTGGCGGCGCTTCATGAGGAGTAGTTAACTGTTATCATGGACAACAATGAAGAGCAAGCAATGTTGTACTAGAAGAGGCTGTTCATTTCCATGAAGAGAAAAAGGATTGCAATAAGGCTAAAGCTCTTAGTAACGACTGACCACTTCACTATCAAGCCGTTAACATGTGACCATTGGATAGGGTCTCTATAGAAGACCAGGGATGCGCGGAGTGATGAGCGAAGCACTGATTCGAACGTTCAACCGCATTCATCACATCCCAAAAAGAGTGACGACCCACTATCATCCCTATTGCTTGAATATCCCTTTGACCAGATATCCGCGACCCGAGCTGCCAAGACGCAATCATCGAGGAAAGAAGTTAATCGAATTCGCGAAAGAACAAAAAGACGCCTACAGCACAACCTATGCAGTGTCCCAGTAACTGTTCGACTAGAGATCCCCATACGAGAATTCAGTGACAGAGTTTCATGAGGAGTAGTTGGTTATTCAAGACCAACGACGCAGAGCAGAGATACAAAAGTTTTGTTGCCACTGCGGACCGCATGCCGCGCACCGTGACCACTAGCATATGTAGACTGGGAAAGACACGTAGCAGGTCTCTTCGATACGCGATCCAGAAAATTAAAAAGAGCATCTCTGGACTTGTGATATGGCAAACTACAAACCGTTCAACGATCTGTCTGCGTTCAGCACAGTGATAGCGAGCTCAAATGAGTTAGGGGAGCTGGTACACGCCTCATTGACTACACCAGCGAGCGTACGAATACTGATACCTGTCGCAGCATCTAGAAGGCGGGTGATGAGCTCGGACACATCGATTTGCCGAGGCCTGGCTTGGTTACCTGCAGCTGAGGAAGAGACAACGAGACGGACAAGCAGCGTGAGAAGAAAATGAGGTGCGTAGGGGTACAAGATAGCGAGCAGGTAGGGAGATACACGGAGATACCGGGCGGAGATGAATCAGTACCCAGAAAAGCGAGGATCATTGAGCATACCAATCCAGGACGCTCGACTGTTGGCATAATGAGTCACATCTAGATCGGGTCCTATTGAGCTGCACACGACAGCTTGGACACACTCACCGCTAGCACCGATACCTACCTACCGATGAGAAGGATGCCGGCCTCGAATCCACACCGATACGAGGTCGAGTCGTCACCTCCACAGTCCACACCGTCCGAGTCTCCCCGAGGATACGCAAAGCTCGCTTCGCGTATGAGACAGACAGGAAGCTTCAAACTGCCACGTCGACAGATGCAGATCATTTTCTCCGACGGAGGAGCAAGACAGCGATAAGACGCCGCATTGGTTTTCGTGCCTAGACATGGTCGTGGTCAAAAGACAAGAGACGTCGCGTGATGTAATGTGATCGCAGGATTCGTGTCCTCTTCCCGTATGGGGAACTCACTCCAAAAATTCCATCGCTCGAACAGACAACTGCGTATCGTAGCCGTTACACCACACGCCTCCGAACTACACTACAATACAACAACCTAAGAGGAAACTTGAACCTGGCTGACCAAAGACAAAACGTTAAGATCTCAGGTTCATTTTTATGAGGTCTAGTAGTACCCCCTAGGCTACGTAGACCTACAGCAAGATAAGCTTTGTTCTAAGGACGAAGAAACACGCCGTTGAATATACAGAAACAAAAAAGACGCCAACAACACGCTAGTAGAGAGAGACTGCCAACCACCGTTCGACGATCTGTCTGCGGTCAGAACGGTGATAGCGAGCTTCAGGGTCTTCTAGCGCTCACCGACTCCGCCTTTAAGTTTAAAGCGAGGTACTCTCTTGTCCGAAGCCTACCGGGGTGCGGCGAGCTCGGACACATCCTGTACATCGAGACCTCATTCTCAACCACCTTCCCGTTCAGCACAAGTGACAGAAGACACAGTACCCTTCCTTGATCATCACTAGCAAAACACAGAAGACGAGGTCTACAAAAGCACACCGCCTCCACGATTCACGAGCGTTATCCATTCGACCAGATAAGGCCACGAGAGCCGTACGAGGGAGACCGGGATAGACGAAGCTCCAGAGGTTACAAGGATCAAAATAATTGCCCTTACGCAGTAACTGATATGAGCCTCGTAGTCGGTAGACCCCGTCGGTATCATTTGTGTTCTGAATTTGAAACGGACGAGGAGCATAGTTTAGCCCAGTAAGGACACTGAGACGACTGTCTGACGTTGCAGCAAAGGAAGGACTTTCCTTCACCAAAAAGGTTGTCATTCCTCGCGACACAGGCATGAGGAAAAAGCGTATGGAGATGCATAGGAATCAAGCAGTTACTAGCTGCTAGACCAGATGACCGCGGTAGAAGTAACGCGCGAGGCAATCCAGAATAACATTGCGGTTACGGCTGCAGGGGTAGACCGAGCCGGCTTTCATCTGAAGACCTAGAATTCCTCAGGCTCAAATGGGACGTGACAGCCAAGGCAAGAGGAGCGCGGAACAGGGCAATGGAGCCTGAAGAGCAGTCTGAAAAAAATACACGCACCGAAGTGATATCAACAGCTAACCGCTTGACCGACTCGCCATTGACATAATTTGGATTGATCCACCTGAGTCCTGGTAGCACGGTCAACTCGGAAGGCAAGGCCGTGCCCTGGAAAGGACAAAAACATACAGGTCGCAATATCCACGCGGGTTATCCACTCGATCAGACAACCCCACACAAAAGACCACTGTCATTGGTAGTCGAACCAAGGAAGTCCCAATCGAGGCGGACGAAAACCATGGCTTCAAACGAAATACTGCGATACAGACCGTTTGACGACTTGTCCGAGGTGCGAGAGAAGTGGAAACGATGCTGGCTTCTCAGCAAGTCATGGGGTCATTCTGACATTCAAAGAAAGGTACCTGTATTTCCAAAGTTCTGCCATAATAGGATTCGGCTTGGATTCGACGAGACGTCTCCACTTGACCCCACTTTCACGCGCTGTCAGTTATACGAGGACGGACAAACAGGTAAGACTCACGCCACATTATCGAACGGGGAATGTGCGACTCGGAGTGAAAGACCAGATTCTGAAGTTTCAATGGTTCTGAGAATTCCCGTTTAATGAATGTAGTCTGAATCTGCGCAGAAGTGAGGCATGTGGGGGTGAAAGAAAGCGAGCATGCAACCCGGACGCGAGGAGATACCAGGACATACAGTGCGGAGATGAGTACCCGACTAGACGCCTTCGTCAACGGGTAATGATGCTGAGCACGGCGAGTTCCCGCTGTCGGCACCTGTGCTGTCGTAGATAGGAGCAGGAGAGAGAAACCGGAACAATTCATAACGCGCTTGTGGCGTGGGAATCTCCCCGGGCCGCAAAAGATCCGATCGAAATCGTCTTTTGCCTTTACTCTTTCATCGCGGTTCTTTGATGTTTGAACCCACTGCAGTTCAATAAAAGTCTGACTACACTACATTCCTCTCCTGCCATCGCTGTATATTTTCAGTTCCCCGGTTCCATGCGTCAGGACCTCCAGAAGCGTTTCATCGCTCTCAAGGTGAGCTTGATGAATAAATGCCACGTCTTCCTTTCACTGACGCCAGCAAATAGACAAAATATCTTTCTGGCGATGCTTCTGCCACAGCTCAACTCGACCAGATCTGCCAGGACCATCAGGTCGGTTCATTCGCCGAAATCATGCCCCTTGTAAAACGCCACCTTCATACTCTGCCACCCCCAAGCCCCGAGCTGGACGGATGGATGGAATTGCCTGCGATTCGCAATACCCTTTCTACAATCAATCTCCTCACGCACTTTCTGAACAAGAAAACGCCAGACGCGTCTGCGTTGGACCGTCTTTGTGATCTTAGCCCGTTCCTCGTGGATTGGGTCTCCTTCCTCTTCCGTTCTATGGGGATCCCAAACAATCTTTTAGTCACACCCATTCCATTGGTCCACTCAGTTGTCGTGCACGATATATCGCAGCTACTCCTTGCGTTATTCCCCTTCCCGAGTATTTTGGCGCTGCTTAGCACACCCAATTATCTCCTACTGCTCATTCGGGATACGTGGATCTGGGCATCGGAGATGGGCCATGATCGTGTGTCGGAGTGTCTAGGTGGTCTCCTTCTGGCCGTCCTATCCTTCGAAGACGTATCCGAATCGCCAGTATCCGAACAAGGTGTTCACCAGGCAATATTGGGACGACCTATTGAGGTCGGGAAAGCAGCTGTTAAATGTCTTGTTACGAGTTTAGATCTGGAGTTGCCCACGACAAAATTCCTTTTGCTCCAGTCTACGCTGGACATGGTCTTCCGGATAAGAAGACGCAGTGACGAGGCGCGTCGCTCTATGATAGCAAGCGATGTTCTACGATGGCTCTGCGTCCTGGCAGAGTATATACAACTATGATCTCGTCAGTTATATATATATAACTGTAATTGGAGTAAACTAACTGGAATCGGAGTTAGTCAACTGGAATTGGTAGCAGCACATCCCGCCGCTCTCTCCTAACTGGAATTGGTACTCACCGCCGCCTCCGCCCTTCCATTTTGGGATATCAGGATCAAACGGCATATGCCGAAGTGTTTTCCTTTCGCTTCTCCCATTCCGCCTTGCCTCCACCATGGACGACGGCGCGAAGACGATGCTGGACCTTGTTCAGGCAAGTCCCGAGGGTATCGGCCGTTACAAGAACTACCTCGGTACGCGTTCTTGGTGATCTGAACCAACGTACTCACACAAATTCAGGATTGCGGCCCGATGTTGCTTGGCCAGTCCTTCAGAGTCTACTACGGACCTGAATCTCCAGGTTCCCGATGGCGACAATATCCTGGATGACGCACCAGCACCAGACTTCGACTCCACAGAGGATATGGAGCCGACAGCGCCAGCCTTCGAGTTTCCAGGTTCTGTACCGCCTTCCTCCGAGCTCTCTATGGATACGAGTGCCGGAATGGCGACTGACTGGGATATGCGAGACTTCGATCTCAATGCCTATTCTTACACTGGTGATTTCAGCAGCGCTTTCAATCCTGGCCTTCCAGTCTGGATGCAACAACCCATGCTCGAGCAGCCATATATGTTGGTTGATCAGTCCTCTTCCCTCTCGCTGCATCCGTTCGCATCGCTCGAGAATCATCCCTCAGCCTTCACCGAGCACGATGCTTATCTCGACGACTTTCTAAGGAGGACCGGCGGAAACTCATCATCTGTTGGGTAAGCGCTCTCATATCCTTTGATATCTTCGACTCATTGTTGAGTAGAGCCATGTTGGATCCTCAGCCAACCGCATCGACATCATCTATCCCAGCACCCGCCGCCGCGCAGGCTGAGCGGCGCAGCCGGTACCATCACAGCCAGGTGTTCGTCGATCGGGTCGAACTAAACGAGTCTCCGCTGGAGAAACAAAGGTGCCTGCAAGGAAACTAAGCACCGCTGCGTAGGTTGGGTTCAATCCGATGAAGAGCCGGATGTCTTTTTGCCGAGGCCACCACCTGTAACGGGTACATGAATTTTCCTATCTCTCTATCTCATCTGTAGACATAGACACATACCTTATGAACATGTTTAGCCCAATTTTGAACCAATCCCTGATTGTTTCGGACATGCTATGGACACAAGCACGGTCATGGTATTGGACTTGAGTGACTTTGGATTGGCAGCGTATCGAAAAGCTGAAATTTGAATACCACTGCTTCTCTGGTAGTACAACAACTTTATAAATCTACTCTATAGTATATACCCACTCACTGTTGCTCGAATCCTACTTGCTATTGCGGCGCACAATAAATAACAACGCGGGAGATGGGAGTGTGGGAATATTACACCATATCTAGTCCCACCACACATCCCAAGGCCCGACGACGAGGGCGGGGTCCCAATTCCAGTCAGTGGTGAGGGCGGGCCAGGCACTAACTGAAATCGGTTGGAGATAACTGGAATTGGTACCGATTTCAGTTAGCATCCTAGTCTCTTAAAAACAGACGTACCATAACACGATCGATTTTTGCATAGAGAGGTGATCGATGTGTATGGAGTCTGTCGATTAAGTCGGGGCTTGTACCGCGATTGAGCTTATTACATAAGTCGACCGAATTGGGCTACGCGTTTTTTTTGCTTCCGCCCACGATCACCTCGCGCGCGCGCTGCCTGGCCCACTTTATTAAATCGACTCATAGTTTATATGGACTCTTTCCAAACATTTCTCTACACACTTCCGCCCTCTCCAAATGGTCCCGATGTCGACAGACCATCATTTCAAGAATTTTCCTTCCCGGTTTCCTCAGGCAGTTCGTCTGGCGAGCCACCGTCTGGCCCCATCGCGAGTGGCTCGGGGTCGCTGCCTAATGCGTTTGCGACTGGCGCTGAGCCGCCGCGCCAGCGACGCTCTAGTGCCCCCGGTCGATACAAGACTATACCAAGCATACCCGTGTTGCCAGTCATACCCGAATATTCCGACCAATACAGACCGAGTAAGTGCTTTGCATTCATTTGTTACTTTATTTTTAATCATCTTCCAGCAAACTATGTTCCCCAGATTCCAAATCCCATTCCACCTCCCATCCCATTCTCTCATTCACAGCCGCGTCTCCGAGCAGCACGCCAGCCCAAGCCCGACCCATACCGCCAGATGGAGTCACTGTTACCCTTAATCACTCAGCGGTTTCGCACCATTGGCCGGTTTCTCGAAATTCTCTTCACCGACTTCCCGCGACGTGACGGACCAGACAAACGCTCCTCACTACATCGTAATCTTGTCTCCGGCTTCCTTCGAGGCAAGAACCGAAAGAAAGCTGTTGATATCGTCAAGCTAATGTATCGTCACCGCCATAGTGGCCCCGGCTACCGCTCTAAATTCTATGGAGAGCGCGACCTAATGTTTTCCGGGCGACAAGATCCCTCAGAGCTTCGCTACGCTCGCCCTGCACTCTCGTGCTGGGCCATTCAGCTGGTCGGCGACCATGTCCACCACCAGGTCGCAGCGCTTACGGTTGATGAAGAGGACGAATGGGCGGACGAGGACGAGACTTCCCCGTCAGGACCAACTTCTTCTTCTTCTATCCCTGCTCCTTCCCAGCACCTGCCCGCACGTCTTGCGGCATCAAAGAACTCCGTATCTGGTCGACGAGACTCCAGACCGATGGCTACATGGAGCGTGATGGAGAACTTCAGTATCAAGAAGATCGGCCAGATGCTTCAACGCCGAGCAGGGTCCGTCTGGTATCTGACCGAGCGAATGGCGGGCCCAGAGAAGTATGGAAAAGTTGTCGTTCGTAAACGTCGCCCTCATTCTACGGCATGTTTGTTTTTCTTATATCATTACATGTTGCTCATTTATATCAATAGATTCAGGTTGCTGCGATAACGAGCTTCGTCTTGAGCCGCAATCGTTACGCCAATGGTTACCTCGCTTTTCCGCTTGGGATATGGCTTTTCGCGTGTAGAGCGCACATCGACATCAAGCGCGCGCTCTCACGGATGGGCCTCTCCGTCTCGGATACCACTGTGCGGACTGCACTAGCAGCTATGTCTGACGCAGGTCGTGCCGAGCTCCAGAAGTCTGTCAGCGAGCACGCTGCACGGGGCGAGTTGGGCTGGAGGATTATCATGGACAACGTGCAGGGTTATGCCCTGGTTCGGGAGGGACAGCACGGAAAGCAGAGCATGTTGAAGGTTGGAACTGCCGCCACCGCCGTTCGCTTGTACGACTGTCCTCCCGATGCTTTCAAACTGCAACCGTATCTCGACGGTATCATCGAGAATAAACGCTCTGAACTGACGACTGACCGACTTCTCGACTCGCTCAACTTTTCCCATATCAACCGTGTTCTCGCCCTTCATTGGACTCGATCGTTGGTGGACTATATTGAGGAGTTGCATCCATTGAAGGCGGAGCTCGCTGCGCGCTTCCGCGCGCCACCTATAGCCATCAACCGCCTTCCATCAGATCGTAAGACGGAGATTCAGCCTCTTGGGAGTAATGCGGAGCGAGAGATTGAGATTGATGGGTCGCATGAGTGCGTCCGGGACTTTGATGCCCAGTCGGGATGGCTTGAAAAGTTTGCCGAGTTCCTGGTGTCGTGGTATGGCGGAGATGGCGGCACATACGCTGCTCTAAAGCGTCTCAAGAAACTCCTCGCCGCGACTGCTCCAAAAGAATACGCGTCATTTATGCACATGGTCGTCACACCCGAACTGTGGCATATGGGCTCGACAATGGTTGGTACTTTAGCGACGAATCACTATGGCCCGGCGTCTTCGGCGGATCCATCATCCCTCTCGCGCGCCTCGACAGCCGCCAGTCAAAAGCGACCCTCGGACCTTTCAAAGCCGGATTATTACCCAACTGTCCGCGGGATGAAACTTATATGGCATGCCCAGGTTCTTGACTGCTGGAGGTATGTTCTAGTTGATGATCTTTCTGCACTTTCTAACGTATAGTCTAGGCTACATTTGTGTCCCGATACTTCTCTTCGCGAATACTTCGCTCTATTAGCCGCCAAGAATGAACTGCCGTCCCTTGATACTCTCGTCCATGACGCCGAAATCCTCCAGCAACGGTATGGAACGTTGGATGCATACGAACGTGTCTTATCGTATGACGACTGGAACGATACCGACGTTGCGCGACAGATACCGAAGGGATCGCCTTGGACGCGTTCAGCGCCCACGGCAATGCAATCCGAAACCAGCGAACAGGAAGAGCCAGACGAGGACAATAGTGCCCCGAAGAGCAAGAAGTCAAAGAAAACTGCCCATGTGGAGGCTGAGGGATTCGACGGAGACAGATGCGCTGCAAATGCCGTCTTATTCAAGTTTGAATTTGGGCTATGGATCGAGTTTTCCTATGCCGTTTCTGATGGCGACATTGGACGCGCATGGGAAATTATCAAGGTATGACACTTTTGATACCTTTCTCAATCAGTAACGAAATATTGTGTACTAGACATGGATCTTTTTGTTCGGTGGTTCGACCAACACAAATTATATGGGCTATCTTCTCGACACGTACTGTCTCCTCACCTACGACGCGCCGGAGCCATTGCGCATCTCGATATTCGCAAACTGGCTGGCTAATCTCGCTGCCCAGGCTGGTCACCATATTCCCCTCGATCTGATGCAGGAGCATCACAACCATATCATCGAGGAACTGGTGGAGAAGATGGGAAAAGACTTTGATGACGATTTCTACCGGCGAGTCGTAGCGCCGAACGTCCATCGCATCATTCAAGCCAAGGATGGGATCGAGGCTGGTTTCGACATTGCTAGCCGCGGAAATACGCACACATCTCCCGACTACTGGAATGAAATCGAATCTCTGCTTAGGCTATTCCTCGAGGAAGAGCTTCACCTGTTCCGCACCGGACGCTCGCTTGGTCATGCGGCGATTAATTTATTGAATGGTGGATACATTCGTCTGGATGATGGAAAGATGGCTGAATTCGTGCAAGACGGGACCGAGTACGCTGACTACCTGCGTATGATTCTTGACGCGATAAGACGTCGGACAGAATCAGATGCTCCTCAATCTCCTTCTCCTACTCCTGCTCAATCTCCTTCTCCTACCACTCCCTCTTCACCTCCTTCTCCTACTCCCTCTTCACCTCCGTCACCGTCGCTTTTCGAGCAGGATCAATCCACTAGCGAGGGGGCTGCTGATTCCGATGCCGAGCATGAGTGGAGCTGTGAAGAAGACTATAGCGATGAGGTGCTTCGTAGTGCCGACCGACGGACAATGTATGTGCTGGATGACAACGGCGACTTGCAGGAACAGATTCTCGATGCAGGCGTTGCTTACGCAGAGCCCTTCGAAGTTGAGAATAGCGATGACGATGATGAAGACATCCAGGAGGAAACTGAAGCGGTTATGTATAGCAGCGATTCTGAACAATCTGGAAACGAGTTAGACGACGATGAATCAGATTAAAGTTTTACTTGCTCTATGTCGCGTTCCGGTTCCTAGCTCGTGAGTTCTCCGTTCGGTATGACTTTCGTACTGGTCTGTATGTTGCGGCAACCTCTGCGGTTGATTTCTGGATAGGTCGTGGGCGTGATTTGCGAGGAGCAGCGTTAGGAAGATTGGTAACGTCTTCAAGAGTCTGACGTTTAGGAAGCGGGCGGCGCGGTGAAGGAGGTGTCATATCCATCTCATCCTGTTCCACCTCAGGCTCCGATTCAAAGATGGCAGACTCCTGCTCTGACTCGTCTGATTCGATACGGCGGCGCTTTCCGCGAGCCTTCTTTCGTGCTGGAAATAGGGATACTTGGATGTCGGAAATAAGATCATACAAGTCACTGCCATACTTGAGAGAAAACCGCCAAGATAAAGGTCCGATAAGCGAAAGAAGATCAGCAGTGGAATCGAGGGAGCGAATACGTGAGATAACCAGCTTTGATATCGATGGAGGAAAGTACGCGCTGCGAGGTAGATCCCGATATTCATCCTTTACGTGGTTTTCGCGCCAAATTCGTGTTGCCATGTCTTGCAGCCTAGAGGTAATAATAATGCGATCCTCCTTAGAGATCTTGTCTGATCCTTTTGCCTTGGATTTTGGTGCTGGTGGCAGGAATGGTGGGGGAAGGACAACATCAGGAGGATACATCAGCAAAACAGCAAGGTCTTGGGCTTGACGTACTTGAGGTTGGAGGTCACTTATGCTTGAGCATACTACTTGACGATGACTTGAGCTTGGTGAATCAACTTGAGAGTACTTGTGCTTGGAAAGGTTACTTGAGCTTTTTTCTCCCAAAGTCACATCAGTAAGATTAGTGAATAGCATGGGTTGGGCACAGGTGCTCACAAGCACTTCCGCCCCAAACCTGATGAAGTGCCCCCACCCGACGCTCGGGTACGGGTTACCCGCTATTTTCCCCGCGGGTACGAAACGGGTGGTGGGTGGACCCGTACCTGAGATGCATAGCTACATTTCGTGCCTGCTGACAACCCCCGAGCAATTGCGCGGGGGTTAGCAACGTGCACGATACGCATTTGCGAAGCCCCGGCTACTTGCAAAAGCAAGAACCGCGGCCCAACAAAGTGCGGGAGGGTGGAGGCAAAGAAGGAAATGGTGGTGAGGGGATGGTGGGTCCAGACGGAGACGATGCAGCTAACAAAGTATTAGAAAAGAAAAGCACAATTAGCGAATACGAACTGTTCAGGGCCAGACGCGTCCGCGACGCCGTCCAGTCCCAGTAATCCTACAGCGGGGCATACAAAGAATCAACCCGGACTGTTGCTGCCTCGACTCAGAGGGCTTACGCGTCACAGTCTTCGCAGAGCAGCGCCCAGCGCAGAAGTTCCCAAACAAATTCAGCCCTGGCGCAAGAGCAGGAGTATCCGGCTGTTCCCAGGGCCCCATGCCCTCCAGCGATGTTGCAGCCTCGTACGGAGGGCTTATGCTTAGCGGATCGTTGTCAACTTGGTGCCGTCGCGCAGACGAGCACCAGAAGGCACCCTGGAACGTGTCCGAGGGCACAGCGGCTAGCGCAAAGCCGAAACACGCAAGAAAAGGCAGAGAAGAGAAAGAAAAGAAGTAGAATAAGACCCAGAACATTTCTGGCGCCGACGAGCACAACGTTGCCGTCGTGCTGTGGTGCATAAAGGTAGAGAGAGATCTAGAGAGATGCGATCGTGGTCCGTGCGCTTACGTCATTGATGCACGTGCATGGTTGGATTTCCGAATTTTCTCAAGTCCGAGTCCCGCTACACATCTTGTCTCTCTCCCATCAGCTTCCTCTCTGCTTACGCCCGCCGTCACTGCCAGCCGCTCCCGCCGTCACTAGCTACACCCGCCGTT
>QLPD01004381.1:0-10734 GCA_003314085.1 Hymenopellis raphanipes
CCATGACCGAGTCTGGGGTGAGATGGAATCTGCAATGAGAAGTCTGCATCGTACGACTCGAAACTCCGAGAATGTTTGGACACTGCCGTTCGCACATCAAGTGGCATTATGAACATCACGATGATCGAAACCGGAAGATGCGCGTATTGCACCGCTCTAGAGGTAATAAACACGTTGACGGCTTCTGCTATCATGTTTGAGGCGGTGAAAGAGAGCTTCTTTGAACTTGGGGGCGATGAGGATGAGATAGGGAGTTATCATTTGATGACACAGAGATGGCCTTGTCTAAGCGCTTGATCAGACATGAAGAGGGACCTATAATTGCGGGAGCGACCGACTAACCCGAAGAATGGCTTCTTCCGTGCTGTGCGTTCTTCGAAAGCTGGTCGATAATGATGTTCAGATGGATGTTCTTGTCTAAGCGCTTGGTTAGACACGAAGACGAACCTATATTGGAAGACCGACCAACCGACTAACCCGAAAAATGGCTTCTCCCGTGTTATGCGCTCTTCGAAAGCTGGTCGATAATAATGTTGAAATGAATTCATGCGCACACAAATAACACACGGTCACACACGGTGCTACATTGGGTGAAAATCTCGTGAGCAGACAAGGCAGTGAGATAAAATGCTGTTTCGATTCGTGTCACCGGATGGACAAAGATCCTAACGGAAAGCAGAAAGGTGGATTTTCGGAAATTGAAGTGATTCCAACGTCTTGGATGACCCGGGAGGACGGTCGGAGGGCGTAGTGCTGACTGTCAGAGTCAGGAGGAAATGTTTTCTTCAAGGCCGGGCCGAAGGAGTGACATTGAAGAAACGTGATATGGTCACACACGCGCCGTCACGTCAACACAACTTGAGCAAAGCCATGACTCCTCGACACTCGACACGGTTCGAAGACTGAAGTATTGAGATTTTGAGTACGAATTCAACGCTCTAACTATCGAGCCTGATGTATACTTCAGGTTTATAGGGCCCCACGACAGCTTCAAGGTTAGCGTGTCTTTATCTTCGCCTCACTGGCAGGAGCTCAAGGAATATTGATAGCGTTACGAGCGCGACCATCTATATACATGACCTTTCCGAATAGCAAGGATATTTTCCACGTATGACTGAACGACCGAGGTGCTCTTGGCCACGGAGTCATAACAGCGACCGCCGCTGACTTAGACTATCAACATTTCTTCGGTCCCGGATGCGTCCAGGCGTCGTTTCACTATACGCTCTACCTGCCTTGTCATCAGTATCAAAAGAGCCACGCTGTCTGCTCCTTGCAAGACCAGTCAGTGAGATTCAGTATCCATTCTTGTATTTCAGAAATGACCAGTCTTTCCGCATAGGTCGCACATGTTCAACAACACTTGGCCTCGAGTTCAATCCGTTTTGTATCAATGACGGATGTTTCATCTTGCACCCAGCGGGCGTTCTTGCGCCACATTGAACTGCTTCGGCCAAATTTCCCGGCTCTTGCTGGACGAACTGAAGACATCGCCTTGGCTTGAAGTCGTTTTGGCTTGAAGAAAGCAGCCAAGCGAGTTCATGTTCATGTGCTCTCCACGTCTTAGTCGGTCATATTTGCGGCCTAACCATTGTGGAAACGCGGTATTTAAGCAGTAGGCTTATCCTCTTTAGTATCGGCATATCAACATGTTGGTCAACGTCCTCTCCGTCTTAGCGCTCTCAGCGATTTCCTTCGCAACTGGCATACGGGGGCCACTTGGATTTGGCCCTAGCGCGTGCACGCGCTGTTGCCCTATGCGACTCCCGTTACAAGGACAAAGACAGACAATGTTCGGTACCTACCACCAAGTCTCGGAGTGTCGCTGCATTAGGTACGTTGTTATCAAGCCCTTCCCTTTTCGTCCGTGCTCAAGTCACTGGACAGCTAGAGAAATGTGAAAGCATTGAGCAGGAAGTAAACTATGGCCTGACGTCTCCGGCTTGGGAGCACTCGAATGAAAGGCATTTCAGAAATACATACCGATGCTTTGGCCACCAAGTCGCCAACTCGGCGGACACTCTCGTTCAATCAAGCCTCGTGTCACTTGTATCGGGTCTTGAGTGGGAAAATGTTGGTAATAGCAACGACTTTGTTCTTCCTGTGAAGATGTTACTGTTTACCAACTACTCTACCTTCTTCGCAAGATGAACTACTAAAAGTTGCGGACTCGTGCTTCGCGTGCCAAGAAAGATAGGCTATTCATGCGCACGAACATTTTAGACAAGTCTGACAACTTCTGGACCATCTAGATACGATCGAAGTGGATCCATATATGCTGGGAAGGGCGTAGATGTTCCTCAGGCGTTTCACTAGGACCTGGACACCATCCCCGAATTATGACACCCACACGGGCACGTTGACCATAATCTACATCTGGAGGCAGAAACCGCTCCGCCAACGCTACATGATCATCCCCACCGTAGTCCAAAACGTGTTGAACGATAATCGGTCGAGCCTGCCGTCCTGGAGGTCAGGAATATCCAGGTTGGCCTGGATTTTATCCCAGCTAATGAAGTAACCTTTGACGTATCCCCGGAAATGGGGCAATCGTTTCGATGGAGGGATGAGGAATTGCGGAAACGCACCATATTTCTCAGTCAGTTGTTGCGGTTCGAGGTCAAGGTCGAAGATTATGTTATCATGTTTGCGTTTCCTAGATCTCAACCCACTCGTCTTTTCGACTGCATCGTCTGAATGTGCGGAGGTCCAAAAGAACATTGGGCTACACGACTAGGTAATACAGAAACTTTCAAATTTGGGTCGCCAATTCGCCACGCAGTTTTGTCTTGAACGGTTATCCAACGGTTATCCGGACTGAACTGAAGCGCCATGTTTACGGAGGAACGAATATTCGACGGCGGTATAGATATCAGTGTCCAAGGTACAAATACGCATGCGTCTTTACTAGCTTACAGTTAACGGCAAATTCAATTATAGTGCGTCCTTGTTCTCGTTTCGGTTAGATACTTTCCGCGAACAGTAATTGTAGGGAACCCATGGAGTTGAAGCTTGAAGTCAATTGAGGTAAGTATACAGAAGGAAAAGCCCAAAAGAACAGGTATACAACAAGAAAAGAATAACTAGGATTTTGGAGACGGCAACATCTGAGGATTCGCCCCTTTGTCTTCGTCCTCTGAATTGGAGCGCTTCCTCTTCCTCGGGCTCTTTCCAGAGCTATTAGCCGCAACCCTCCCTTTGATCCACGCCACAACCCATGTTCCACATCGATGATTCATCCGCAGGTCCGTGAGGTCTGAGTCTATCATCGCTGCGTGCAGGGCGTCGACCTCTTTCTGGAGCTCTGGCTCGCTGAAACCCGCCAACCGCCGCACATGGAGGAGGCACAATTGCCCAATCATCTCTATAGGACTGAGACGCTTCACCTTACTGCCCTTGGTGTTGAACTGGAGCCGCGACGCGACATTGAAGGTCTCCTCGACCTCTTCTTTGAATGAAGTGGATATCTCTTCTTCCGATTCCACCCACTTGGCCACTGCGGCGGACGCGTCCCTCGCGGCGCGCCAGTTGCTGAGGGTCAAAAGGACGGCGGAGACGACGCGGAAATCGCTCCCACGCTTTTTCAAGAAGGGCAAGGATATGATGATATCGTTGGCGCAGAGCTCTTTCACCCAGCGACTTCGGTGTGTATCGTTGGCGCCGAGTTTCTCTGCGGGTGTAAGAGCCACGCCCATCTGAACGCGCTGGAATATGTCGCGTTCGTCTTTTGGGCTGAGGTCGGTGTATTCGACGCACACGACTTGCTTGTTGGAAAAGAGGCGTTGATATTGAGGGGGAAGGATTTTGCGACTAGAATTAGAGGCGTCCGCCTTGTACCAGTACTTCTGGCCAGTGTGCGGGTCTTGGTGGGGGATCAGGCCGTCCATGAAGCGATGGATCGACGTGAGACGCTGCTTGCCGTCGATGCAAGTTTTCATTTCTGTTCCGTCTTCAAATATGTTTACAGCTGTCAACGGCATTGAGAGATTGATTCAAATGCAAAATGATAACAAACGCACCGAAGATGACTGGGGGTATATAGAAATTTCTCAAAACTGAATCAATAAGTCTTGTCTGCTTGTCCTTTGACCAGACGACATCGCGCTGGTATTCAGGGTCTAAGTTTATGTCGCCGCTATGTATTTGGTCTGGAACGGTTAACGTACAGCGTCGCTTGTGTCGAATAGGCGCTTACCATAGAGCGCCTGGGCAGTGTAGGTGGTGGCGCGCGGCACTTTGAGCGCGTTCATCATCCGATACGAGCCGGAAGGGTCGCCCTCGAGAAACTCCTCATCGTCCTCGTCGTCGCTGACGCGTGCAGTCGACTTTCTCTTTGGCGGCATGGTGGGAAGATACAAGGTACCTTTGACGCAGTCAATTGATCGAACATCCCGATCTATACAAGCTGTCAACCCCAAGTCCGAGCAGCTGTTGGTATCAGTTCTTCAATTGCACAACAAGTTTTAAGCTGTTTCAAGACCAAGAACGGGAGGAGAAAGACTGTACTTCTCCAATCTTTCTTCACGGCCTGTATAAAATTCAGAAGGTCTACAGAAAAGTCCCCAGTAAGGCAAGATGGCCGAGCGGTTAAGGCGTGTGACTCAAGCGAAAAGCTTCTCGCGATCGCGAGTTCTCATCATCGTATGATGGCGTGGGTTCAAGTCCCACTCTTGTCAGCTTTTTGTCGCAAATTGCGCCACAGTGGCACGTGACACATCCGAGTCGCAAATTGAACGGTACAAGGCTCGGTAAGAATGAACGCCATCAAGTGACAACATTAAAATTTGACAGTCTGGACAGTTGACTCTGAGTAGAAGTTAGAAGATAGAACCATCCACCAAATGGTGAAGTGGTCCATCCTTGAAGTTTGGTGTATTGGTGTGTTGTTTTTTCAATGCATCCAGCATTCATTTTACTCAGAAAGGCCCCCCCTCCTTGAAGTCTCGTTACCACACCAAGGTGCAGGAGTTATCCGGTTTCTATGGACTGAGAGAAAACCTCTCATGTGTGGCGCGAAATGAGCACTCCAACCGAGACGTGGTGAAGGAGAAGGAGAAGAAGCACTAACACTGTTGAACTACCCGGGACAGCACCGAACGCAAGAGGAGTTCTTGAAACAGGGGGATTCTGGAGCTTCAATCGATTCGCCAGTTATGTGTGATAATCGCCCTTGTGGCGCATATCATGTGCAGGTCATGCATTCTTTGGAAGTAGTGATGTCTACACACATTTTTGGTCCTGGCCATGATCCAACCTCGTACGGAACGTTGTCGTTGCCATCATAGGTTGCTCCCTGTAACCTTTCGGAATGCCCCCGCATCGTTCAAGATAGCGTTCGCGTGCAATGGATGATTCCGCGGACAATCTGTGGCAGGTCCGTTGAATATACCTGTCGACATGCGCGCGTGGTGTACTTTCAACGCCAAACTGCCCTTTCGGCAAGCAATATATTAACACCATCACTTGGGCATCAACCCCGGCTTATTCGCCATCATCCACGTATCAAGCGTCTTCCAAAAGCTCGCAACAACAGCCTTATCCACATGCCTCCTATTCTGGTCAATCTTCAACTCTGACACGTTCCAATCCTTAATCTTGGCGTTTGGAGGGTCGCTCGCCCACGAAAAGTATATCCCTTTAACTACAGAAAAGGTGAGCCATTGTACAAGAAAGTGAATTGCGATCATAGACCGTCCATACCATGGTGAAAGAGAACTCGCGGCTCTGACCAGCGGTAGGGCTTGAACTGCCATGCTTGGCCGGTGGTCATCACGCACACTACGCGCTCCCATGCATCAGGTCCGAACCTGTTGAGGGACTCGTGCGAGTCGACGACGATGTATCGCGCCTGCGTTGAGCGTTCCTTCCCACCAGGATCGATGTGAGTGAGCTTGCGGTCGACAGTAACAAGCTTTTCAGTGTTGCCTTTCTCTCGTGCTTCTTGGGATGTCTCGAAACTGTCGGATGTTGAGAACAGTTAAGTACATAGCTATTTGCAAGTAACTTACACGGCCTCCTGCAGAAATCGCTTGACGTTGTGCATGGTGATGAGGGCGGTAGGGGAGGACGAGACCATGATGATAGGAAAATTACTGCGCGCCTTTCGGGCTTGCATCTTGCGGTCTGGCGTGGAAGCCGTAGCAGTAGGTGGCGGCGCGCCTGCCTTGGTCGCCTCGCGCATCTTTTTCAACTTTTCGGTGTAAACGTTCTTGATGTTAGTAAAGTTCTGTTCAAAACATGAATGGATGACAAGGAGTCGACGATTAATATGCGTACATTGGGCTTGGTGCCTTGGAGAACTGCGTTGCGGTCGCGCAATTCAATCTCGTTGCGTTTGATCTTCTTGACCACTTCCATATCATGCGAGTCGGGTACATAGCGTCGCTTGCTTGACGGGGTATCCGGAGCAGATTTCTTGGGCGACGTTGTCGGTGGCAGGCTGCTCGTCGTGCGCTCTGGTGTCCCAGGCGGCGTCAAGGATTCACCTAACAGCACGTTAACCAGTATCGGGACCGTTTAAAAGCACTCACCTGGTAGCGATACTATCAAGTCACCGTCATCGATATTGCCTTGAAGCCACTCCAAAACGCGTTTTCTGGCCGTAACACTGACCTGTAGACCAACACCAACGCCATTCTCACGCGCCTGTCGCGTGTACTCGGCCGCAGAGGCGTCCTTGAGATACCAGGCGAGGAACAGTGCCTCTAGTGAGTAGAAATCATTGGGACCCGTCGGCGTCGTTACGTCCAGCTTGCGGAATCGCGTTGCCGTCGACTTTGGAAAGGAGTGAGGTGGGATCACCAGATGCGTGGCCGTCGACAACAACGGGCACGGCTCGTCGCTGATAGCATAGGTAATGACCTGCTTGCCTTTGATGGCTTGGCGCAGCGTCAAGGCAGCATCTGGTGAGTTCATCGTGGTCGACGATGAAGAAAGCGTCGGCTTCCATCCGGCGTTCCATGTGATTGCTAGTCACATGATAGGTGGCTAACGCGTTGTTGAATTCAGAATTGTAATACATTGCGCTTCCTTTTTCTGCTCGAGTCGTTCATGAGTAGGAGGGAAAGCGGAAGGAGCCTGGGTGATTTGAGTAGGGAGCTGTAATCAATATCACTCGAGAATATGTAGGGACCAGGTAGGGACTCGGAAGCATGGTTCTGGTAACGGTGGGAGGCAAGCAAGAGGCAAGGAATGAAATCAACCTGGGGCTCTGGTCCTCGGGCCGGGAGAAGCCGCTTCAACCTTTTCTCTTCTTGACAGTCGTCTTCTCCAAAGTGCGTACCAGGTGCGTACTGCTTGCCATACTAGACAGAGTGTAGCTCGAACTGAAATGACTCTCACAGCCTTCTGCGACGACTACGGACGGTCCCTTTACGCCGTTTTATTCATTCGCCAGAAACATCTTATGTCTCCAGCGCTCCCCCAAGAGCTCATCGACATTATTGTCGACGTCGTTCATGCAGAACTGCGTCGCGGAGAGCGGCAATACTGGGCTGACATTCTCGCTCTTTTGCGGGCTGCCCGATGTTTTGCTGCTCGCTGTCGCAAACACCTATATCATACAATCGCCCTCGAAATAGCGCCGCACAGTGACCTCGACAAGACTCTTAATGTGGCATCTCTCCGTTTCGTGGAACTTGTCCGTCACACACCAAGTCTTGCCGGCTTGGTTAGAAACGTCTGCTATGGCCTTTACTTCGAGTTTAGTGATGCCTCCTCCATCGCGTCTACCTCAGCATGGCATACGCTTCGGGAAATTGCCCCATATCTGACGCGTTTAAATTCGGTGGAACTGTACGGTTATGATTCCCGGGTACTTCCACAAGGCTTTTGCCTGTCTCTTGATTCCCAGGTTGTCAAGGCGATTGGCCAAATCATCCCCCAGTGCCCATTCCGCAAGCTAAGCATCGATAGCATAGAGCTTCTCCCTATCCATCTTGTGGACCTGTTGGCGTATTGTCCGCATGTAGTGTCTCTCGATATAGACGCAGTGTTTGTCGGGTATGATTACCACGGGGAGAATAGTGCCGCACGGCCGGCCGTATGTTCACAGATTGAAGAGCTTGTGGTTGGGGGGGCGGACACTTTTTTGTGCGAGATGGTCAGACACGACGCGTGCCGTACCTTGATCGCTTCCACTCGACGTCTCGTCTTTGCTTCTTGGGACCAGAGTGAAAACATGTGGACTCCATTGGGGGAATTCATTCCTCAGCTAAGGACTTTGGAGAAAGTCTACTTTTACCTTGATTATTATTTTGACACCGGTTCGTTGTTCTCCCCTTTCTTACCCCCATCACTCACTGGTTATCGTATCGCAGACTGGGATATTCGCATGTTTCTGCATGCCCCTTTCCTATGTCTTGAGATGTTTGAACCCGACAATTTGCTGACTCTGTCGAACACGTTGATGCAAAGTCCCAGTTATCCCAGCAAGCTTCGGCGTATGGCTGTTATAGTCCCTAAGTTTAATGGGCAGTCTCTTGTTGAATGGCAAAAACTCGCGTCTGCCCTACACCTACCACGCTTCGCGGCGCTCGAGACACTCTGCATTACGGTCTCGAGAAGACGTTCGGAAGAAACGCCACACACTATAGAAGACGTCTCACGATGTTTTGCAGAATTGAAAGCCAAGGTGGATGTTAGAGAACTTGCGCTTGAGCCAGCTAGATATTTTGATACTTTATTCTAAGCATACATCCTGGTATCATCACAATGCGAATGGTATTCAAGATAAATACGCGCTAATGCACCATTTTCCCCTCAACTGCGCTACACCGCGATGCAACACACATAGCCCGAACTCATACTCATAGACATACTCTCAATCAATGGCTTTCTTTGACAGTGGCTACAGCGCATCGGTAAGCAGTGCAGATAGTGTGGTACAAAGGACCCTACTTCACTAGCTTCACTGTCGGCCACCGCGCTGGTCTAATCATCAATGCATCAAATGCGGTCGTAAAGCAGACACAAAACGTACCCAGCGAGCTACGGCGCGTCTTCTTTCTCCTGTTCATTCCTCGCACGCGTCAGATTGCGAGTTGTGCACGCCGCCGTCAAGTCAGTCTGATTACATTCAGGACACAAAATGAGTCTAATATGGGCCAAGGACGGATGTCTTGAACGAAAGTTATGGCCTCTAGTTTATAAGTAGGTAAAACGGTTGAGTCAGCCTGATTGTGCTGAAGATACAAAATGAATCACTCTGTGCCCAGTCAATACACCGGCAAATTTCAGCGTTTTGAGAAAGCAGGTCTTCCATGTCGCGCCCCTGGCAAAACCCCACTGGTGCTTCGGCATCAAACACTCAAGAGTTGCTAGAGTTGCTCGTGCTAATTAAGTTGCCTCCCGGTTCAGAAGTCATACAGGGTTCGAGAATAGAAAACTTGGTATTACTTCATTGACAGGGTATAGTAAGATATCGAGAACGCTCAACAATCATGAAAAGATGTGCACACACGCTCGCGAAATCTTTCTACCCATCTTCACCGGTCTGAAGAATTTCTTTTTCTTCAATGATGACTCTTCAGCAAGGGGCACGACCAGTTCTGCTTCTGGAGAGGCACTCTCTTCCGGAACAAGAGAGCACGATCTCCTCATGAACGGGGAAGGCGCGGTAACATCATCTCCTGAACAGTCCGCAACAAAAAGTGCTGCTGACTTCTGAGGGAATAGCATCATATCCGCCGAATTACGCCTGGCCTTCTTCACAGCCGCCTTCACATGCGTGCATGTCACGCGGGGGAAGTACGAGTCCGACGCGGGTGAGAAGGGAGATGTGGTCGAGGTGGTGAAGGGTGAAGAAACGGCGCTGAAACTATCCTACATTCTGCGCGCCATAGGGCGTATCTCCTTCTTGGTCGTCTTTGCGAACTTGATGAATGGTTCGCGAATGGACGCTGAGATAGAATTAGACTGTGGGCGCGCGGGGGGGATAGGAGTAAACTTACCTGCAGATAGTCTGCGTTTACGCTTGACTTCGGGTTCAACTAAGGTTGTAACCGAGTCGATGGAGATGTCCGAAGTCACCGTGTCTACAGACGAGCGCCGCGAACGACGTCGGCTGCAGATGGGTGTCGCTGCACGACGAAACTCGGGAGCACGAGGGGACAGCGACGGGAAAAGTTTGTATGCGAGCGTAGCAGCGAGGCTCTAGAATACACGTTAGAAGTGCGGAAGCGAGATGCAAGAGAGTAACGTACAACTGTGACGCCGGCGGAGCTTTGCATGACACCAAGTGTGAGCGAGGTGTAGGAAGAGGGAGTAGAGTAGTAGCAGACTTTGGTAGACATGATGATAATGGTTCAGTGTAGGTAGAACTCATTTCTGGGAAGCGGATTTTATACGGACAGCGTCAGTGAGACTGTCTCTCTTGATCAACCGGGAGGTCAATGGATTCTGGCTCATAGGAGCCACAGTCGTCCTCCTCCAGTCTTTGCACCACAATCTGGAAACTGTCATGTAAAGCAACTCATCATACTGTAATGACCGGAAAATGTATACACATGATACTGGGTGTGCTGAGGGTAATACTCAGTGTGGAAAAAGTGAGGAGACAATACTTGGACCCACCAATATCGATCACCGGTGATCACAGCTCCGTGGATGCTTCTCGTTAACGACGGTGCTGTGCAGGCTTAGACACCGAGGAGGTCTAAGCTCGACGTCACTATGTAAAAATCAACAACAGAAGTTTTAATGCACGAACTGAGGTGTCTTGAGAAGGGACGCCTC
>QLPD01004382.1:0-11443 GCA_003314085.1 Hymenopellis raphanipes
TTGCTTGATAGCAGCATTGGAGGATTTGTCCTTGCGACTGCGCTTGGCAAGAGGAGATGCCTCTCCAGATGATTGACGACGCTTGCGAGAAGTAGGAGTGGTGGGCGTAACATCTTCAATCATCTACATCACATATTAGCCAGTTCCCTCAGCAGTAGTAGATACGCACGATATCAGAATCCTCGTCGTCCTTGTCCTTGTCGTGGTCGTGGTCAACAACAGAAATCACGGACACGTCATCCTCCTCCTCGTCACTGTCGACGCCACGCTTGATTGGAGATGTACCTGGTTGGTCGTCTTCGTCGTCATCCTCACGCCATTGAGGACCTAAAAGGAATTAAAGAGAGGAGATATTAAATATATACGACACACCTTTGCGAGTCTGAGGCTCGTCGGCGTCAAAAAAAGATCCTAGGCCATTGAATGTGTCCTCGTCCTCGTCCTCCTCGTCGTCGGAGGTCTGATTAGCACCGGCTGCGGCGGTTGCTGCAAGCTGGTCAGCCTCTGCTTGCTTGAGGGCAGCAGCCTTAACGCGAACAGCTATAAACTAATAAGCAGAGATAGTGTTAATAGAGCAACAACAAACCTTCAGCCTTGGCGGCCTTAGCAGCAGCCTGCTCTTGTCGTTTGAGCTGTTTAAGGCGGGCGAGCTCAACCTCCTGTTGCTTGCTCAACTTCAGGTTGGCAGGGACTCCAGACGTCGACTTCTTGGTGGTCTTCGAAACAGGCGATGAGGTTGGGGAGCGGTTGCGACCAGGATAGCGAACAGGCGTGGCGATGTTATTGTTGTCGGCAAGACGACTGGAGGGAATGCGTTTGCGTGGAGAACGGGTGCGGGGAGAGCGACTAGAATGATTGTTACGCGCCATTAAAATAAAGAGAAAAGGGAAGAAAGGAAAGGGGAAAAAGAAATGGGCGAAGACACTCGCCAATCTCCTTTTATTGTTGAAAAAAAATTCCCACATATTGTGCTCCGTCTCCTAATGGGTGAGTGCGCTCCATGGCACATAATAGAGCGCAGTTGAAAAGCCTCGTTGTCCGTCCATGAGTTGATAGGCGAGGCATGGTGGTGGTAGGAAATGAACATGCAGTAACGTGATCATCCTAATTTGTACAGGTGTTACTGTCACACCAGTGCAGTCCAATTAATCTTTGCTTCAATTAAACGTGTTTTAACCATGAAATATGCATTTACACTACTTAGATTCAAAGTCATTTAACGTAGACATCCTATCTAGTGCATTCCTCCAGCGTGAAGCACGCTCCTCCCGCCACTGCTTCTTCTCCTCTTCGGACATGAAACACCAAACGTCATCAATAAACTGCTTATCAGTCATGCAGCCGTTATACACGTAGCGAAAGAGTCCGCCTGCCGAAAAATGAACAACTGACATGCGCTCCTCATCCTGACAAATGGACACGTTGGAGTGGGTGAGAAGCGCAGATGGAAGCATAATGGTGGACCCGGGGGGAAAACGAATGATTAGACCAAGATCCCAGATAATAAGGTGGCCGCCCTTGTCAGGATCGAAGTTGCCCAACGCCGTGATGGCGCACCAGGCCCAAGCTAAATTTCCTTGGTCTGTGTGAGGCCACGTCACAGACTTCTTGCCGACATTTGAGGTAGCGGCGCACCACACACCACCGGGAATGCCACCAGGAAAGGGATTTTTTAGACCTGGTAAAACGTCCACGAGAAGTTGAATATCCTCCATGCAGTCATTGTAAATATGAGGCTGAAAAGTACGAAATAGATCTACAAGAAATAAGCCAATGATTAAAATAGAGAATAATACAACTTACAGTCCGTCCAACCGGTAATGCGCTCCAAGCCAGGATCTGAGAATATCTCCTCAATGACCTTCGCATCCTCTGGTTCCTGACACAGAATACCAGGCTCGATCTGACCACCTCCAAAAGACGCGCCAACAGTATGCTCTTTAAAGGGTCCGCGGCGATGGCGTCGGTACCTAGTCTTACGGCCTGCACGGCGGAAAGTAGAAGTGGCACTTTCGATAGCCTCGGAGTAGGACATTCCGCTCTTTTTACCATACTGATCACGAGGACGGCCACCAAGAAGGGAGACGAGGCGACCATGTTTGTCAACAATGGCACGCGTTTTCCTACCACTTTATTTGAGCATAGAAATAAACGAGAAAAAAAACCGGACATACCGTCCACCCCAATTGACAACCTTCATACCCTTCAGCTTTAACGCCTCATCTAAGGATAGCTCCGTCTGATCGAGGTCAAGGACGCGCCCTATCCAGCCAGGAGCAGTAATAGGCGCGTCTTCATGATCATACTCATCGACGACAACGGGGTCCTCCATCTCGGAAAGGCGTTTCTTGGAGACACTTTTCAACTTGGATGAACCAGGAATCGGACCAGAAGACTCCTCGGCAGCTTGTGCTTTCCGAGAGCGCTTTATGCTCTGCTTAAGGTTTTTCTTCTGGCCGTGTGTCAACTTGGTAAAGGCAGCGGCCTGACCCAGCGTGAACGTAGATGCTGCACCATCAGCTGCGAGATTAAGAGAGGAGGAGTATGGTGAGGGGTACGGTGATGGATGGTGCGATGAATGCCTTGATGAAGAGGGCGACGGCGATGGTGACGGTGATGGCGTTGATAGCGGAGAAGGGGAGGATGATGATGGGTTAAGAAACGAGGGAGGAGCTAGGCTGTCCGTAGCAGAGGAAAGGCGCCGTGATTGTGCTTTCACGGGTACGCCGTCTTGAAAGCCTTCATGATCCGGGGCAAAGTCGATAGATTCCGCCATGGCGTCCTGCATCCACTGGTCCTCCTGTGCTTGGACGGCCCGTTCCAGCGCTGGCGCTACATCGAAGGTAGGCGCGTGGATGGGTGAACCCATGTCCAGGCTGTCGACGTCGTACATAGAGAATACGCGTTTCGAGCGCGTAGTTCGGGATGCATACGAGGCCAGGGAGCTGCTGCCCGATTTTGTGGAGTCTACATGTAGAACACGTTAGCTATAGAATATATAACACGGAGAAGAACATTTCCAAAGTGGAGGAAAGAGGTGACCGTAACCGTAGGCCCACAAAGGCCTGCTCAAGGTCGGCCTGCCTCTGAGTGGGCCCATGTTTGCGATCAGCTCTACACTCCTGCAGTGGTAATGGACTGTAGAAGGGCTATAGAATGAAAGACAGACCCTTTGGCATGGTGGCACGGTGTGATTTGGTGGTGGGAGAGAGTAGCGGGTCTAGGGAGATGGCTGTTGACAATCAACGAGGATCTGTCTGGGGTTGTTTGTCCACCCGTCAGACACTCGGCCATTGCTGCATTCCGGATCCAATAAAAACAAATCGATAATACATATAGTAGCCAGACATGTTGCAAACAAGAGAATAGGACTACAGTACTAATATCGGAATACTGATACAAAAACACGCCTAATCACAGCAGAAGAAACTCTCGACTAGGCCACTCTCGACTAGGCCACTCTCGACTAGGCCACTCAACGACACGACACGGCGCAGGAACGAGACGACGTTCAAGATCCCGTGCAGTCCATCAGAGCACCAGTAAAGGGCATCGTGAGGAGGAGTCGTTGGCCGCCTTGATATCTTCAGCGAATTCACAACTAAAACCAATCCAATCAGTAGTCGAGAACAGCGTAAATTCGGAAAGCGTACTTAGAAGGAACAAGACGTGCGGGAGGTTCAAAACTGTGTGAGGGGCATGTCGAGCGTGTACACGTCCAGGCGGTGACATCGAAACGTCTGCGGCAAGTCGTGATCCCGCTACGCCGCCGCCCATCCCCGCAAAACTCGGTAATGACCTGGCGCGAGGAGGTGTGCTGGCACCAGACAATCCGGACACTGTCCATGTGAAAGGCTAGCCAACTGAGGATGTTGTACCATTCGGGTCCGAAGTGGTTCTGAAACCAAGATTTCAGATTGTGCTAGAAGGCACCTCAAGGATGAACTCACAAAATGTGAACAGATGCCCAGAACAACCCCATACCACGAAATCGTCGTCCACGAGGTGAGCACATTCAAATCGTGGCACCAATTCGGATCCAACATAATGATACGCCGACACGTCGACATGTCTCTGCCGGTCCTGGGCTCCTATAGCGTGAAGCGCACACGTCCGCGAGACCGATAGCAGATTGACTGCATCTTTCTTATCCAAAGTAATAGTCCTATAGGCGAGTCCGGCTAGTAGACGACGCCTAAATAGTGATTTGATATATGGACATCTGGGGTAATAACAGGCAGACTCACGGCTCTTTGAGAACGTGCCCGATCCCGAGCCTTGTATAGCTCTGTCCGGTGATAGTAGATCGCAATTGCAGATGTCGAGGTCCTTGCCGCGGTACGCCAAAGTCCGTTGCGTCTTTGTATCAGTAAGTCTGAAAAGATCCAACTTGTTATACGGCGAATACACGGCGGTGGCCAAGGACGCAGAATCACCATAATGGTTACGCATGTTCGTCTCCGTAGTGGAGACTTCGTCGTCATTGTAGGCGGAAAGCTACGCGACTTCATGGTGGTGAGATTACAATCGTGTTGGTAGATGGGTCTTGAGGCGGCGCCAGAGGAAGCACGGCTGGACGAAAAATCCGGCTTGACGAAAAATGGCGCGTCCAGGAGGAGCGAGAGATGGGTGTACTAATGTCCAGAGTTGCAAATAAGTCAAGCGTCCGAAGAAAACAACGTAGCACGCACCAACGTCCATAATCTTCAGCACCAGATTCCTTCTATGTCCGAAACCTGAGGAAATCGATTCCAAATCCGCCAACGAAAAATTCACGGGCGAGAACAAGGAGGTGGATAGAGGTAAGCAGTCATGATCTGTGATATGGGGGTAGGAGGTAAGTGCATGTCGACCCAATTTGGAAGTCGCGCACTTACCTCTTGCCACCATTCTTCGATCCTTCGTAGTACCATACCCGACGTGATTTTGTTGCCTTGTCGCCGCCGTTGAACCCAGGAATGGTCAGGCGTCGAAGGCCTGAACGAGTTGCTGCTTTAGACCGCAAGGTGCGTTTTCTTTTGTTTTTGTTTGTAGACCTAACTCAGACCGTCCGCCGTTCACCAGGATTGAACACGCCGCGTACGACGGCGTCACTACCACCACTGCTCCATCCCCCTTCCATCCTCTGGATGAACACCCGCTACAGCTGCGCATCCGGGTTGTCCAGTCTCGCATTCCTGGTCCGGCCAGCCACACAGTCATCAGAGACTGACCACCGGTGGACATATTCGGATTCATTGGCCTGATTCTGCGCCAGATGATGCGACTATCTATGCGATGGCCGTGGAGCTCTCCTATCTGTACTGCATCCTCCTTTACCGGTCGCCCACTTTCCTTCCCACAAACGCCAGCTACGGTCGTAACATTCCCGTTGTCTAGCCTCTACATTTCTAGAAATCCCGGCGACGTATTCCCCGACATGTTCGCATTCATTCACCTTGGTGTTCCGTTTCTTATCGTCGTATTTGGTTGCATGGTCGAAACCTGTTCTCACTGGTAAAGGTATGTCGTATTGACTATTTTCCGAAGCCCTGACTTACAAAACGCGCTTAGCCTTACGCCGTCATGGCTTCATTCAATTCGTCTACGGATGCGATTTTTGGAGCGGTGAACGATACAACTTGCAGACCTGACAGTAGGTCTTTTCCCCCTCCCCTTCGCTTTTTACACTTTATCTTAGAATGCCCCTCTAGATCAAAGACGCGTATTCAATGGCGCCGTCCTCGCAACTGCTTCGTCTACTGCCCGCCTCGGACGAACAACGGCTAGGTTATTCCTGGTCGTTCAGTGCAGCGTCTACATTTGTGGAAACCAACTCTGCTACGGCCGTAGCTGGATCTTCCGTCTCGGATTTCTCGCCGCCATATTGCCCGCATGAATGACCGTTGGTGTACGCTTTTCCCCCTCTCTATTCATGGCATTCACGCTCATGATTTAATTAGGACATTTTCACCCAACGAACTGGCAGGTTCTCACACCATTGTTGCGAGCCATGCGGTTTTCGATTTTTGGGTATGTTTTTCACATCAGGCCGCAGTGTATTGTTTCTCATAAAGTGGCAGGCCCCAAGCGTTTGATACACGTTCACTCCTCCCTTCATCATGCCCGTCCCCTGCGAGAATCCCGACTGCCCTCGTCTCCATCGCCCTTTTGCAACAACGCAAGCTATGAGGAGCCACCTCCGTCAGGCCAAGTCGTGCTCCTGGTACTTAGCAGCACAGAAGCAGCCTGTTACTCCCCCTGAAGACGTCGACGTCGAGGATGGCGAGGACGACGAGGATTTCGAAGCTGGCGCTCCCGTCGTAGAGGATGACGGCGACTCCGATGACGGAGGTGCTGACTCTGATGATGAAGAGGACGCTGGGGAAATATTTCGCGAAATGCAGGAGGAGCAAAACTTTTTCCACTTCGTGGACTTGAATGTTCATGTCCCCGGTGTTGGCGATGCTGGTCCGGGACCTGCCACAGCTGCCAATCGTCGGCGAGCTGCTATGTTGGGGGCTGAACGTCGTATTCTGGCTGACGAGAATGATGAAAGGGTGACGGTGGAGGACTTGAAGGCGGGCAAGGTTATTCGGATGGAGACTGCACTCCACCAGCGATGGGCGGAGCTTTTTGGATCCGACCAAGATGTTGATGTTGTCATGGATGGTTCTGAGCAGATGGACCGGAACTTATATGCGCCGTTTGCATCAGAACTGGACTGGCGTGTGGCGCAGTGGGCTGTCAAGGATGGAATAGGCCATAAATCGCTGGATCGCCTACTAGCAATTCCTGGGGTACGTATTGACCTTCTTCTCATTGACGTTGCATCTTAATCTCTTCTGTAGGTGTTGAAGAGACGTCGTGGCTGTGCACGACGCGTGTCCCAATCCGGCATCTTCCGGAACCTTCGCGTACATACTCGTCTACGCGTATTTAGGACGCTCGCTTGTCTGCTCACTCAGCAGATGAGTCAAGTATTTATTCTGGTAGATAACAGAACATTCTAGTAGTACACAAGCTGTAGTATAAATACGAGGCCTGTAGGGCACTCGGAATAACTAATTACTTTCTTCTCCCTCATCCTCACATAGTCCGAGTCTCGTAGTTTAACCACTGCGTATCACATTACCCCGTATTATTCAATAGGTTATGGGCCCCGGCCCTAACTAAACTACAAACGAGACTCACTATACTACTTACCTCGCCGAATCACACATTATAAACCATGTCCGACCCTTTACCCTCATCGCTCTTCCGTATCGAGCTCCTTCAGGAACACAACTGGGTTCCGTACAAGCGTCGCGTCACCGCGATCTTGCGAGAACGAGGTCTCCTGAAGTATGCCGAGGGCACGACCAAAATTCCCGTCCCGGCGGATGCCAACAATATCACTACGGAGGAAGCAACAAAGATTAGTAAATGGGAAGAAGAGGACGGACGAGCGCAGACGCAAATCGAGCTCACCTTGAGTGACTCGCAGATGATACACATCGCGGGAGCCAAGACAGCAGCCGAAATGTGGTCGCAGCTAAAGTTAGTGAAGGAAGCTAGAGGAAAATTGGGGATACTATCACTCCGCCGCCGTCTTTATCGCACCGTCGCCGACGAATCCACAGACATCACGGAACACACCACAGAAATGCGCCGCATCCAGGAAGAACTCGGCATATTGGGAAGCGTCGTCACAGACGAAGATTTCCTGATGCTGCTCATCAGCTCGCTGCCAGAGTCCTGGGACCAGTTCACATCAGCGTACCTTGGTGCTACTGGAAATAATCCCACCGTTACCTCCCACGAGTTCATCTCTATCATCCAAGAAGAGAACCGACGCCGAAAGGAGAAGTCCGGTGAGGGCGAATCAGCCATGTACGGGCGTAGCGGAAGGCAGGCAGGCAGGAACTGGAATGGCAGAGACTCCATGTCAGGAAGAGTATCCGATGATGTCGAGTGCTTCAACTGCCACAAACGAGGCCACACCAAAGACCAGTGTTGGTCAAAGGGTGGCGGCCAGGAAGGAAGAGGCCCGGGCAGGAACAAGAAGAGAAGGAAGGAGAGATCTAATCAAGCCGAGTCAGGGAATGCCCACGACGATGTAGTTGAAACATCTTACCACGTAGCGGAGACGAAACCGCAATTCGATAATACCTTCGCCCGTTACACCTGGCTCTCCGACTCAGGCACAACATCGCACATCTCCAACGACCGCGCTACCTTCACCGATTTTCGACCACTCGAGGCAACCTCCATCAACGGCATCGGAAACGTCGCAATTAAAGCTGTGGGAAGAGGAACAGTCCTGTTAGACTGTAAAGTCAATGGGCAAAACATCACTCACAAGCTCAAAGACACACTATTTGCTCCGAATGCCGCCAATAACCTCATCTCCATCAGCAGACTTGATGACGCCGGAATGGAGGCCTCATTCAAAGGAGGTCAGGTGCGCTTCCTCCGCAAAGACGGGAAAGTCCTAGCGGAAGGAAAGAAGATGCGCCGACTGTACCTTATGAAGGCACGCGCACGCGTTGTAGCGCCCGAGCAGTCGAACGTCGCTGAATCCATTGACGAGAACACGTGGGATGCATGGCATCGTAAAATGGGACATCTAGGAAAGGCAGGGTTAGAAAGATTGAAAAGGGAAGGACTTGTTGAAGGACTTACCATATCGGACGACTCGCCGCCGCTCAGCCAGTGCGAAGCTTGTATCCAGGCAAAGATGACACTTCGCCCATTCCCGCAGGAAGCGAAAAACCGACGCGAACAGCCAGGAGAACTGACCCATGGCGATATCTGGGGTCCGGCCCGCGTTGAGTCCCTGCAAAAGTCGAAATACTCCATTACATTCACCGACGACGCGACACGCCGCTGCAGACCTGAATTTCTGAAACAGAAGTCAGAGTCATTCCGAAAAATGAAGGAATACATCACCTTCATCAAACAGCAAGATGGAGTCAAACCTAAAGTCATCCGGGTTGACAACGCAAAGGAACTAACTGGCGGAGAGGTCAAAGCATGGTTAAAGAAAGAAGGGATACACTTACAGACACCGGCACCGTACGCGCACTCGTCAAACGGGGTAGCGGAGCGATTCAATCGCACCCTAGTCGAACTCGCGCGCGCAATGCTTATCGCGCGAAACCTTCCATCATTCCTATGGGAAACCGCGGTCGAGTATGCGGCGTATATCCGCAATCGCGCGCCGACACGCGCCCTCGAAGGAAAAACACCGGAAGAAGCTTGGACAGGCAAGAAGCCTGACGTCTCGCATCTCCGGGAGTTTGGGTGTCCAGTCTGGGTGAAAAGAGAAGGGAAAAACTTGTCAAAACTTGGCGGAAACTCGAGCAAGGCAACAAAACATACCTTTGTTGGGTTTTCAGATGACCCCGTAGTCATAAAATACTACGACGCGGGCCTGCGATCCATCCGAGAATCACGGAACTACGAGTTCGTGCAACCGGCACCAGCAGTAGACGTCGAAAACATTGACAATATGCGGCTCGAGGGGGAGACAGGAGGTGCTAGCGACCCGCAATTGCTAGAAAAGTCTGAGCAAGATACGGATCAGCCAAAAGAAGAAGCACCAACAGCAGTAAACCCACCAATTACGCCGTCGACAGTCCCCAAGCCATCGCAAATCCCAAAACCACCACCAGGACCAATCCGACGGTCTAGTCGCACCGCGACGGATCACAACTACGCCAAACTTAACAATCCAAATTCCCGAACACCATCCGCATCGCGTATCCCACGACCGACTCCATCAGAAGCACCAGTTGAGTCGGCGAACATGGCCATCATCCAGAGCTATCTTGCCGGCGATGGTGAGCACATGGACCGCGACGACTTCCCACGTAGCCTTGCAGAAGCACAGGCCTCACCGGAATGGCCTGAATGGAAAAGGGCAATGGATGAGGAAATGGGAATGATTCAAGAAATGGGCACTTACAAGCTCGAGGATCTCCCAGAGGGACGCGAAACTGTAGGCTGCAGATGGACATACTTGAAGAAGTACGATGAACACGGGAATATATCGCGCTATAAAGCCCGCCTGGTAGCACAAGGCTACTCACAAATCCCCGGCGTCGATTTCACGGAAACATTTGCACCAGTCGTTCGCCTCGAATCAGTCCGCGCCGCGCTAGGCATAGCCGCCATCAATGACCTCGAAATCGGTCAGATGGACATTAAAGGAGCTTACCTAAATGGACAACTCGAAGAAGAAATATATATGCGCCAGCCACCAGGATACGACGATGGATCAGGCCGTGTCTGCAGACTGTACAAGACCCTGTACGGGTTAAAGCAGTCAGGACGCGAGTGGAATCGAGAGTTCGATAGGAAACTTACCTCCATTGGCTTCTCGAAGCTGGAAGTCGATCACTGCGTGTACAAACGCATCCGAGACGGCAGGACCGTGTTCCTGACAGTCTGGGTCGATGACTTGTTGATATTTGCCGAAGTAGTCGAAGATCTGGAGGAAGTGAAGAGGGAGTTAGCAGGGTTATTTGATGTCAAAGACATGGGAGAGCCAAAGAAAATCATTGGCATCGAAATCGAGAGGGACCGCAATAACGGTACCATCTCGCTATCCCAGCAGCAATACATCGACGGGATACTCACCAGGTTTGGTCTCCACAACGCGTCGCCCGTCACCACTCCACTCGACCCCCACATCGTCCTACACAAACGACCAGTTGACGAGCAAGCCGAGCCCACTATCCAAGGCGGATACCAGTCCGCTATCGGCTCCCTGATGTACGCTGCAATTTGCACGCGCCCCGACATCGCGTATGCTGTACAGACATTGAGCCAGTATTCCAACAATCCTGGACCCGAGCACTGGACAGCTGTAAAGCGAGTGTTCAGGTACCTATCTGGCACAAGGGATTATAAACTTACCTTCCGAGCCAATGATGAACGAGAAGTCATCAGCGCCGGATACAGCGACGCAGACTATGCGTCCAACCCCGATGACCGAAAATCCATATCCGGGTACACATTCCTGCTTGGAGGAGCAGCATTTGCCTGGAGCTCCAAGAAGCAAACCACGGTCGCATTGTCATCCACCGAGGCAGAGTACACAGCTCTAGCACATTCCACCCGCCAGGCTATCTGGAACAGAAACCTTTTAGAAGGCCTAGGATATCCTCAAGAAGAACCTACCTTGGTTTTTGAGGACAATCAATCCACCATTGCAATCGCGCATGACCCGCAATACCACGCTCGGTCGAAGCACTTTGACGTGCAGAATCATTTTGTCCGCGAAAAGGTGGAATCCGGGATCATCGAATTGGCATACTGCCCGACAGATGAAATGGCAGCCGATATATTCACCAAGGCATTGCCGAGACCGAAGCACGAGAAATTTGTGCGAGAGCTTGGTCTGATGCCGGCTTGAGGGGGAGTGTTGAAGAGACGTCGTGGCTGTGCACGACGCGTGTCCCAATCCGGCATCTTCCGG
>QLPD01004385.1:0-18395 GCA_003314085.1 Hymenopellis raphanipes
TCCGGTGTCGTTTGTCGAGATACACGATCCAGCGACGGGACAGCCCGTCCCGGACGTAGATGCTCTTATGGATGGAGGCGACCTTCCCAAGGTTGAAGATTGGAAACGGGCCATGTTCAACTACAAACAGAACAGTATATCCCTCGGCGTTCTCGACTCTCCCAATAACCGTGACTCAGTACCCAATAGTCCTTATACCTCCGCCCCTGGTGCCAATGCTCCTCCAGCAGACAAGCCAGAGGACGAGATCCCCCCTTGCCTACCCGACGGCATTTTACTGTCAGCGGACGTGGTATCCTTCCACTTTGAAATGGACGAGTACTGGTTCCGAATTGATGCAATCTTTCAACCATACCCTCCCGTGGGGCAGAAACAGCTCCCCCCGGCTAAACACCTAATTCTATTCCGGGTGTATAACGACTTTTACGACTTCCAAGTCTCGCTGTTGAATTCATTTCCACGAGAAGCAGGTCGGGAGGAGCCTCATCCTCGGATGTTGCCATACATGCCCGGCCCAGCGTCGAGCGTGGACGACGCTCTCACGGCAACGCGGCGATCTGAGCTTGATGAATACTTGCACAGCCTCTGCGAGCTGAGCAAGGTTGGTGTCAAGTATATTTTGGAGCACCAAGTCGTCAGGGAGTTCCTTGCTTTGAAGCCTGGCGATGTCGAGAACACTACACCCCCACGTGTAAAGGAGATTGAGGAGTTGATGAATATAGAGAGTCAGATGATGAACGGAGAGAACGAGGAGTACGGGAGTGAGGTCCGCGATACGCTGGGTCGTATGAGAGTGGACGACTATGCGGAAAGGAGCGACGGATCTGACTACGAGGATGAAGGGTACGCGCCTTCTCCGCAGCGGAAGGTTCAGGAGCAGAAGAATTCTTACGACCGACATCCTTATAGCTTGGCCACAAACGGCCGGCGGCCTTCGGAAGACAATAATCTGCGTTTGCACGCTCACGCGCAGAACCATAACCGAAACCAGTCGACGTCTTCAATTAACCCCCGTGCCTCTTCTCCTTTCTCGTCCAACTCGCGCTCCAATTCTCCTGTACACGATCGCGCCCAGTCGCCTGGATATAACCAGTCGCGACATCAGCCATCAGCATCGACGTCGTCGCTGCGGTCTGGTGGGACTCGGTCGCGTTCTCATTCGACTGCGACGTCGACGACTGCACCGATGATCTCGAATGCGAACCAGCAGACTGCATTCGTCAAGATCAAGATATTTGATCGGCTATCGGACGACTTGATTGCGATTCGGGTGCACCCCAAGGTGTCGCACGCGGAGCTGGTGGAGAAGGTGCAGACGCGGTTGGGAGGGGAGGTTGCGAGTCTGCGATATAGGAACAGTAACGGGGATTGGACTGGCTTGCAGGATGATCGACAGTTGCAGACGTGGATAGAAGGAACGGATAAACATGTGTTGTACGCTGATTGAAACAGTATATGTATGTGTATGGACTCTTTTTTTTCTCTCTCTCTTTTCGCTGAAGCTTGCGTGCTTCTCATCTCTTTATTTTCTTCGTCTTTCTTGCGTGTTTGATATTTGTGTATATGTGTATGATTGCAGTACTCTGGTTGTAATGTGGACCATAAGACGTATTTGATATGATGAATGGTCTTTGAAAAGGTGGAAATGCAAGTTGTCTAGATGCTGACGTAATGCAATAAATTAGCACAGCCACTGTGACGTTACCAATCGTTACCGACTTGCCCCCTCCGAGTTTTTATTATTAACCACCAAGACGACAAGCTCGATACTTTGGCTAGTATTGCCGAGCACACTCGACAACCGCCGTTGACTCTTCTATAATATTCACAGCCACAACTACTGTTTTTGGCACCCTAATAGTCCACTCCGACCTTCCGTTCTCCCCCTCCGACCATTCCATTCACTCCCTATTGTTCTCCATTTTTTTACATTGTCTGCCACCAACCCATAATTGACCTGCGCGTTTGCCGGAAAAGCAAACAACAAAGCGCTGGTCTTATCGCCGCCGTTGTCACTCCCCAATGAACCCAATTCCTGCCCCCACCCACGCCCGTGAAGAATGGCCGGATGCCGACTTTGATCTCCCCGAAGGTCACTCTATCCACGAATCTATTGAGAAGACCGACAACGATGACGACGACGAGGACTGGGATCTCGACCTCCAGCTTGGCAAGGCTGCCAGAGCAAGAATCCAGATTTCTTCTGATACGTCAGCGAGCTCCGAACCCCAAATGCATATCGCCCGGCCCATAACCTCTTCCTCCGACGCCGACGACGATGAAGGCATGTCCACCATCAAGGCCGGCGGCGGTCAGAGCACCGTCCGCCCGGCTCCCAAATCACCGCTCGTGGAAGACTTTGAGGACGGCTTCTCATTACCTTCCGACCTTACCCAATTGTCTCTAGCCCCAGTCTCTCTCAATCACCGCTCTTCCAAGAACTCTCTCGAATGGGGCGACAAGGACCAGACTTCGTCTTCTCAGTCATCGGATGCATATTCCACTTTGGGACTAGCAGATGCTTCCTCATCCTCCAATTCGAACTCGTCGGCCTCCTACCCAGGCACGGAAACGGAAGAGGACGACGACGAAGAAGACGACGTCGAAGGACTCATTTTCCCTTCGGACATCTTTGATTCCGGCGAGGGCACCCACCACCTTACTACTATGCTCGCTATGAAGCGGGACACCCTCACCGACGACCGGGTCAAGGTTGCTAGTCCGGACGACGACTTTGAGATGGGTCTCGTTATTGACGACGATGCAGACTTTAGTCCCAGTCGGCTCTTGAAGAGCCAAGTACCCCATATGCGCAGTCACAGCATGCCTGTCCAAAGACATGTGTCTGCCACCAGACCCCAATCACGCTTAAAGCACGACCGCGGTCAATCTGCCATCCATCCTCCCCAATCTTCTGCCCGACACCTGAAGGCCAGGCCATCCCCATCCCCTCCCCTTATTGGACGAACACGCTCCCCATGTCCATCTCCTACACCATCCACCTCCTCATTCCTGGCTGCAAAGTCAGGCAGTAACCTTCGTGGCCAAAAGTCACATTCAGGGCTACATCCATCGACGCCGCCTCCCAATTCTTCCAAGAAGATAACGCGAAAAGCTTCGCTCTCTTCTTTGATGGACACCAGTCCCACAGCGTCAGGCTCGGGTCTGGACTCGGAGTCGTCCTCGTCGAAATCTCGCTATGAAGAGTCAACCGCTGCCTCTCGAGCGAAATCATACAAATCCATGGGCCGCATCATGCATGACTGGGTGGTGCCGCCCACACGACCCTCCACTCCTTCCACCAGCACTGCCGCGCTCCGCTTGACGATGCCCACTGGCGGCCGATTCAAGTCGCGGCCTGCTCTAGCTTCTGTTTTCGGAAGCACATCTTCGTCATCGGCACCTCAGTCGCCTGCGTACCGCACTGCTTCACCGCAACCCACGTCGAGACCACCTTCGCGTATTGCGAGGTTATCTCGCACTCTTCCCACTCATATTCCACCCGCTGCTCCCGCTCCTGCCCCGCCTCCTGCTCCCCGCGTCCTACGAAAGCCCAAGCGGCCACGTGCATATGGGGACGGCACTGAGCTCGACGGTATCGACGACTTGCCCACTGACCGGGACCAGGAGAGCCGGTTTAGGGTACAGCCAAAGGGCTACGGTAATCGCATACCGGGTGGCTCTTTCTCTTCCAAATCTGGTGATAAAAACACCATTAGGAAGAAGTCTAGTAGAAGAGAACGATCAGGTATGCTGTATTATTCGCTGACAGAGTGACGTGTCTGACTCATTGTGAATTTAGAATCATCCTCAATAAAGAGGCCAAGCAAGTTTGACATTGCGTATCTCAAGTTCTCGGCAAATACATCACCTCCGCGGAAAAAGAAAAATCTTGGATCGCCTGTCCAGTCGAGGAAAAAGCCTGTGTTAATACGTAACCTGGGTGGTGTTGGATCTCCCAAAGGTACGTGGCGCCGTGATATCATGCTGGTGATTGGCAGCTCACTGTCACGTACAGTTGTCGGGGACATGAAATGGAATCCCTACACGCTGCGATGGGAAGGCAACGACCAGGCTTTGCGCGACTTTGACGCTGTCGTGGCATCTACGCGTCCCGCGCTTATCACTCACCTCACTGGATCGTCCATAGGGTCTCCTGTGGGTCCCTCCTTCGCAACAGGCGCAAGGAGAGTGGGGAACATGATATTCGACCCTGCACGGCTGTGCTGGATATCGACATTACCCCCGGACGAGGACGAGCCAGATGTGTTTGCGAATCTGGCGGACGACGAAGAGGATGTGGAGGGCTGGGAAGGCAGGGGCGACACTATTCGCGGTGTTGGGGATTCGTCGTCGTGTGCGCCGAGTCCTGCGCGGAGCAGCCACACGCGGGCGTCGTCCGAGTGCAGTGACCGCGGCTCGCGGGCGTCGTTGGTGTGTAATGTGGATGAGCAGTTTGCGCAGCGGTGTCGGCTGGCGGAGGAGCGGCACCGGATTGAGATGAAGGGCTGGAAGAGCACGTTGGCGAAGCAGGATGTGTTTACGGATCCGGACCGGTCGTTTTTGTTTACGCTGCGGGACTATGCGATGGCTGCGACGCGAAGGACTTGATGCTTACTTGGATTGGATTGGATTGCTGTATAACTTATCCGGATTTCCTTTTAGTTCTTTTATGCTTTTTCTTTTGCTTTGTCGATCCTTTTTTTGTTTTTGCGTATGATGTCTATGGAATATGTTGCTCTCACGTTTTTGTCGTTGAACAGCTCAGGTTAAGCGACTTTCGAGATGCTTTTGGACGGCTATGTGAGGAGGTTGCAGCGGGCAAGCTGTGATCTGCCTCACCCGAATGATGAGAATTCATCCAAGTATTGAACCATATCGTCGTAATACGCCATAGGAAGGGAAGGTGCACTTATTGATAGCATGGAGCGAAGTCTGCTCTACAGGTGATTTTGAATGCGGCGTCTGGTTTATGCAAATCCGGTTTACTTGGAAAATTTCGTAGCGCGCTCCATCATCCCTGTGTCTTTGACTCCATCTTGCCAGACTTGGTAAGTATCAGTTTCATTAAACGTTTCGCTGCGTTGTTGAGCTGTTACAGCTTCATAACAGGTGTTGAACCAGGTCTTCCTTTGGTACTTTGGAGCCTGGATCATGTATGCAAGGTGTCATTTTTACCTCCCCGTCCATGTCTGTGGAGGTCGGAGGTCGCTGAGCAGTGTGAGTTTTGTTTCACTGAGGTAAAGAACTTGTATTTGGTCGAGCTGACATCTACGATGTCACCTATAATCCGTGTATGTTTGAGAACTTGAGCAGAATGAGTCTTTCCGTGTTGACTGGTAAACCCGTAAATGTTGATATGAATAGCGTTTCGTATCATTGCTTGCTGTAACCACGGCGCAGCGCGAGGTAGCGCAAGAAATCATCAGAGTCAGTGGGTGATGAATTGAAATTGATGTGATCGACGTCTGAGTTCAAAAATGCAGCAACGCCGCCACATTGTGGTGGTTTACCACATGCTCTGACCAGACTTTTGACCGCCAACTCTTTGTTCATCGTTCTCACTCATTCTCTGATAGACCGCCACTCGTCTGTCTCCTTTATTCGCTCTCTCATCATGTCACCCACTGCCCACGCTGCCACCATGAATTCCAAAGTAGAGACGCCTGCGCCAAACGGGCTCCCCACCAAAAAGGTGCCACACGTCTCCCTCACAAACTCGACGGCGTCCCCAAAGAAAGTGAATAGCCATCGGTCTAGCAAGCCGCTGCTGCACTGGTTCCAGCGTAAGCTCGCCGGCACCGTAAGGTCAAAGCGAGAACATCCCAGCAAAGGCAGAAACAGCTCCCCCATTCCCCTCAGACCAACCAACCGCATCGTATCCGCCCCACTTTCCGCGTCCAGTGCGAACGGCGGCCTACAACACCGACAAACCATTTCTTTGAATGGCGACTCAATCGACCATTCATCCATCCATTCCACCGATGACCTCGCCTCAACCAGTGACCGCTCGTCTGTGGCGCGCGACTCCATGTGGTCGCCAGCGAGTGCAGTAGAGGCGGACGAGGATGCATCAGTGCGGCCACTTCCACCCAGTTCGCCCCCGTCGCCATCCCCATCACGCTCGTCGTCATCCTACCTATCCAATCCGCGCACCTTCCGGAGCATCGCCGCGAGCACCAAGCCCACCACGCTGCTCAGCATCGACCTCCATGGGAACGGCATGGCTCACATTGCTCAAGCCCCTATCACACCGACTGGACACCGATTCAATCATGCGCGTAATTCCTCCACCAATTCTACAAATGCTCTGTCTACTGGCGCGGCATCTGTGACGTTCTCGGCTCTTCCGCCATCTCCTGCACAAGATATCATGCAATCGAGCACGGTGCAGGCGCCGTTACATACACAGCACCATCCCCGGAACAATCCCCGTCCATCATCACCTCCCCTTGACAATGCCTCAGTCCTCACCCTTGCTTCATCCGCCTACGCCCATCCAGGCTTGCGGCCTGGAGCGATAACGCCTGGATGGGGCTCGTCTCCGCCCTCTGCAGTTGGTGGAGGTGGCGCAGACTCCTTCTCGCAATATGGCGGCAGCACGTACGAAGAAAGCACCAGCCAGTTCCCGCTTGGAGATGATGACCGGGACGTGGACGCAAGCGTACGAGCCCTCCGGCCGCGTAGCTCGAGACGTGGGAGCTGGGAAAGCGAGGTTAGTCGATGGAGCGCTCGTATCCAGGTGGGTACGCCGTCGTTGGCTCGGGAACGCAGCTTGTGGACGACGAATAGCGTTAGAACTGGCGGGTTCAGTTCGGAGAATATGGAGGTGTTTGACAACGACAAGTCTGATGAAGCTATGGATACGGAGGTGGAAGGTGGAGCACTCGACGATGAAAGTACACCGACGACGGCGCCTCTGCATTCGTCGTCAGCTGATACTGTGGGCGACAAAGCTGCCGTGAAGCCAGAAGATGTTCCTCTTCCGCCAGATTCTGAAGTCGACGAGCAGCGCAAGTCTGAAGCGTTGCAAACACCCTTGGTCGTAGTGGAAGACGCGAATTAGTCCTTTCGATGCTCTCTTATGTACGTTGTGCTTTTCACTCAACTATGTCTTTCATGTTGATCATTCTAATAGCTATTGTATTTCTATGCCATGTGGTTTCTGGTTTTTGAGGTCGTTCTAGTAGTTTAGGTTCCCCTGGTTGACGTTTGTTCTACCGATATTGTTGAACGTACGAGAATTCTTACGCGTCTAGTATTGATGGTGATTTGGACGGAATCAAGTGAACTATCGCTAGCTGCTGTGAAATACATCAAAGTTAACGCGTTGCATGCGTCAAAGTCATAGAAAGGGAGGCGGAGACTTTTCGCTGACTCGAGCAGGCAAAAATGGTACATAGAAGATGGCAGTCGATGAGCTTTGAGCAGCACCACGTATCCATGCGGAAGAATGAGATCCTGGTGGATAGTCTCCGCTGTACTGTACCCAAGCTGTTCTCCGATTTTCATTCCGCTCGTCGTGTTGGACATGAGGGAGGTACGGCATGTCGGCACTATTAGACGTAGCGTGACAGCGAATGTCACAATTCTCTCTTCTTGAGCGCGCCTCGTCTATTACACGCGACGTTGAGACCATGGACTGGGATAAACGCGAGTTTTTGCGACAAAGTGTGAAAAATGCCAACAAGGTATGTAGTTTTCCTTTCCTCTCCGTACCGCGTGGCCTTGCTGACGCGCCTCCATTGAAAGACGTTGTTGACATTCGAGGCCATGAAGGCCGCTTCTCCGCTTGAAGACATCCCACGCTGCTACTTCCCCGACGCCGCCCTCGATCATTCCCCACCACTGTGGTACCTGGGCATCCGCGTCACGTTTGACGATATCTGGACCTTTGGGCAGATACATAAGCTTCTTCCACCCTCCACCACGAAGCCATCGGACAAAGAACTCTTGCATGCGGTGTATGTTGTCGAGAAATTTCTAAGAGAGACGTTCCAGTTTACACCAAGCTACAAAACCAAGATTGAGTATGTGCACGATAAGACTAAAGCGTCCCGGTTCTGTGTGTCGCTTTGTTCCAACTACTCCTACCACCTGTGGCCTGAGGATACGCTTGCGGAGATGGAGTATCGGCTGCTTAAGATGTGGGCGTTCAATAAGCAGACTACACTTTGGTATTTGGATGCAGCTGCCAATCCCTCGGCGCAGCGGGGTGAAAGGACGGAGTGGCCTCTTGATTGTGAGTCTCTTTTTTCTAAAGTTGTGGTGTGCTTTTTCTTACCATGGGTAGTTGATCTTGTTTGGGAGAAGAAATTTGCACACAAGTATCGTTCTTCGCCGTCTTTTGTGCCGGCATGATAGCAGGGAGTGAGGCTGAGTTGAAGCACTGTAAATGTCATGTTCAACTCTGTGATAGTTACAGCATTCGAGATGGATAATTCGTTTGTGTACTACGAACCCGATAACGAGGTCATGTAGTTTTGAAGGAAAACATGATGATCGAACACGAACGCGTCTTGATCACAACCATCACCATCATGGACTATGAGTACATGTCAATAGATACTATCCTCGCGGAGAATCAGGTACACGTACACTCACTCAAGGCAACATCTCACTTCCCTTACCTCCCCTGCACAGAAAATGACATGCATATTCAAGACCAAAATACCAGAAATGGGACACCTGTGGGGTGGCACGGAACGAGACGTAGGCGGCCCCCCGACGCGTTCTTCGCCGTTTGCGCTTACAGTAACAATAGATAATGCCTCAGAGCAAATACCAAGTGCCCGTCTGGATGGCGTATTTCGCGGTATACTCGTCAGTGTGCCCTGTTTTCCTGCCCTGCCCTGTCCTGCATCGCGTCTCACTGTTCCAGAGGATGGGCCGACTTTGTGATCCCCACGCCCTTTGGCGCGCGCGTGCGCAACGCGCTTGACGCAGAAGCGCGTAGCGTGCGCCTTTCGAACTTGGTCGGTGCGGGAGGACTGTGGTATGGGTTTGGGAAACTGATCATGGAGATGTGGGTCTTGTTCAGAGTTCTACTTGTGTATTCTACCACTCATTTGCGTAGGGTTGACGATGAACAAGGGGAGGCTATGTCCGCTATGCTAACCACCGTGATGCCCTGTTCTTTTTCTCATACAGCGAGTATACATCTAACCTCATACAACAGACTTTCCGCCAGAGGCTGATCGAACTCGTCGATCAAGCACAACATTTTGCGGCTTTGGGGCCTTCAAGCGCTGGCGGCGGGGGGAGCGGTGATCTAGCGCAGTCATTCCGTGAAGGATTAGATGGAACCGAACGAGAATGTGAGACTCTGTTCATCTCCAAGTTCGGTGGGCAACAATTGACAACATGGTGTTCAGTATTCGTGCTAGCCCAGGAGAGTGCGCGACGAACGAAGAAATGGTACGAGGAGACCGATAGCGGGAGACGATAGAACCCTCGCTCGTCCGTGTCATAAATCCTTCTTCTTCTTCTTCTCCTCCGCCGACGACTCTGCGTGTACATTGTGTAATTCATGAACGAACCTGTTGTATTTCAGTCAGACATTTACGTGGATGTAGCATTCAACCTGACGCACCATTTCACACTGCCCCACAACCCGAGTTCGACTCCAATTAGGCCGATGAAGTGTATGTTGCCCCTTGTCATGAAGAGGAGCAGGATGAGGACGACCAGCAACAATGTGAATGAGCCGTCGAGGATGAGTAGGAAAGTGGGATGGAGCGACGAGCCCGGATTGAGTATTTGAGAGAAGAAGCTCTCGGACGCGTTTACTGGCCTATCGAGCGGCGCAACTTCAGCCGAGGATTCAGACATGGCGGGAGAGAGTAGGAGGATTACGTAAGGATCACTACTGGTACGAACTCGCCTCGAGAACTAATACGCGAGGCGAAACGTTGCTTCTAGACAGCGTGCATAGACGTGCAGGCGCTTAACGCCCAGAGAACGATAACACCAGAATTCCAATTCAATGTTTAATTGGTATTCTCCCAGCATCCACTTGATCATTTTCAAGTTGTGACAGCTTACACACTTAGCAGTATTACTCCTGGGCTGCTACCGCTGCGAAGGTAGCCAAGACTTCCGGAGTGTATTACATGGTCTGCTCGCCATAAAAAGCTGCTGGGGAAAAGAGCTTTGCTTGGTGGCGCTCAAAGCCAAAGCTAGGTAATTTCTTGTCCAACGCGCGTTGACCGATTCATCCCCATAGACAGGATGACTAAAAGCGACTGTCGTCAGACGTTGGAGTCCCCCAAGAAATCTGCCGCAGCGATTGGAGAACCAACTGCATCCTCTTCGCCGTTGCACAGGATAATTCCAACTTCCCTCAGTTACTACTGTTCCAGCGGAGAACACTGAACAGCGTAATTCCACCATATTTCAAGGTAGTTGAAGATATGACATGTATTGCATGGAGGTCCAGGATGGCATTCAACAACGGGGCATTGAAGGACGCACTGGAGCCTCAGCATGTGGCCTGATCGCGGTGACGCTGGATAGAATGCTGGCGCATGCAGTGACCTTCATACAAGGACAAGAACCAGTGCATTCCAAAGATGTCGCGCAAGAGAGAGAGAGGTGCAGTATAATGTATTGTTCATTACTTCTTTCCTATTCCCGGCGCGCAATGAGTACTGACACTCATTTCGCCTGGAATAACGCGGCCATCTGTCTCTGAACATCCTATAGACACGAATTAGCCATGGCTCGTGGTTTCGAGAGCAGAGACGCACCTGTGAAGTCATGTCAATACCAGCCGCCATCATTTTCTCATGAAGCTTGGCAAATGCGTCTCTAAATTCAGAGTCCAAGCCGAGTTTGAGCATCGCTATTTTCGAGGGCTGTCTTGAGTAATCGAATCCTGTAGCAAGGTCAGTGCGCATAATTCGTTGGATGGATGTAGTAGTAACGCACCGTGCTTTTTAAGAACTGTTGTGAACTCGCTAATGCAAGCAATGATACTAGGATCATCTTGCATGGCTTTGAAGATTGGAGTCTGTTTTAATGCTGCAATCTTGGCTGGGTCGTCGAGCCCTCGGCGCTTCAATTCCTCGTCAAATTTGAGAAATCCTTCCAACGCCGGCGACGACCAACGCGGGGTGCTTATTGAAAAGGCCCGCGACGCGCATAGTGCGCGGTACTGAACGGGGCGCAGCAGGCGTAAGCTAGTATGCACTGTCCGGAACATGGCGGTGGAAGGTAAAGTCGTGACCGTTATGTACTGTCACGTCTCTCCTCCTTCCTCTACAGCAATCCGCGCAGAAAAATACATTTCACGACTGGTAAGGCGCGTATACAGAAATAAATAATAAGTTTACGATTTAAATCATTATAATAAGATAATCCGTGGTGTGATGATTTCATGAACTCGACGCCAGGTATGGGAAGGGCGAAAAAACGGTGTAGAATCCCATTACTGTGATTCCTAAGGGTTGAGAATCAGCAAGTACATCCAACGTATTCAGAAAACTGTCATGCCTTTCTCATTGAGAACCTGCATCGCAAAATCTTCCTTGGAGCCCCAGCTGAACTGTTCGAGTTTACTGTGGTCATCATTAAGCCGCCTAAAGGCCTCACGCGTAAACCGTGCATGTCGCGTCACAAAAATCCACTTCTCGTCTTCCTTTCCCAGAGTGGGGTACCGAACAGGGATGATCGCAGTCTTGTACTGGCCAACTGCGTTGTTGACAGCGGCGTAGACCTGGGAGAGCGCCCGGAACGTCCCGAGCTCCTGCGTGCGCTCCTCCGTCAATGGTGTGCCTTGCTCCTCAAGGAGGGCTTTCCCCCATCGAAAATATTCTTCGGAAGAGATCATGAAGCCGCCATAGACAGGCATGCCACTTGCGCGAGACGGATCCCACAGCTGGAGCGAAGACGATATCCTTAGCGGAAAACTCGACACAGGTCAACGAAGCGTGAACATACTGGGGAAGTAGACAACGAAGTGAAAGGTAAATAGACAAGCTTGAAGTGTGATTGAAAATTTTTTCGCGTCGCGGTGCGTCACATCACTTGATGTGACGAAGCAGTAGCATTTGAAAATAAACCTTTGTCGCGTCGATGTCGACCACAAAAACGCTATGATAGGCTACAGTGAGCCTTATCTGAAACCAGGAGCGCGATCCCACATCATCCGGGCCGAGCTGGAGCTCCTCGATGCATCTTACTGGCAGTCCACGGAGGAATTTACTTCACGATTCCTCGTCCAAGAGGAGCAAATGTGTGGCAAAAGAACAAGCCAGACACTTCCACTGAACGAAGCCTGCGATGGCCGGGACGAATACAGTACCTCAGAGAGTTGAAAGTATACTTGACATATATAGACAGCCTAGAACATATAAACGAGCAATCTGTGCCAACAACTTGACGCCCATACCTGTTTCTTGTGGCGCGCGATTCCATTGTGGTAGGATAAGTCATGGTCAGAAGCGATACGCTTGAGAGAAACACAAATTGTCATGGAAGTAAGCCAACAACGCGTTGAATGATCGAGGATCGTTGACTGGGCGTGACAGGTAACGTCACAGTTTGCTCTCTACAGCTACGCTCATGTCGATAAGCGATATATCGTCCATCACACGCGGAGTGGAGGCCATGGACGTAGGGAAGCGCGAACGTGCGCTTAAAAAGTTGAATAAGATCAACGAGGTATATATCGTGCTCGCCCCGCCCGTTGCCTATTGACGCGCCTCAAAAGACATTGACATTAGAGAAAATGCGGGCTGCCTCCCCGCTCGACCAACTCCCTTACTATTACTATCCCGACAAAGCGCTGAAACATTACCCGCCCGAATGGTACCTCGGCTTCCTCGTCACCATCGACGACATCTGCAATTTCGCTCAAAAACACAACCTTGTTGCACCCTGCACTAATCCATCCGACAAAGACCGCTGGAACGCCGTGGTAGTTGTGGAGAACTATCTTTATGAGACATGGAAGATCAATTCATCATGTTACGCCACCATAGAGTCCGTTTACGCCGACACCTCCACTGCCCATTTCATCTGCATCTCCCTTTGCTCCAACTACTACGTTCACTTGTGTCCTGGCGACACGCTTGATAACATGGAAGCCCGTATGCTCGAGCTATGGGACTTCATGGGACCAAGGATAGCTTGGTATCTTGACGCACTTCGCGAGCCCGACGAACCGACGGAATGGCCCCTCGATTGTAAGTTTGCTACATATTCCATGCACTTTTCTCTTACAATAACACTACAGTACATCGTCTATGGGAGAAGAAATATGGAGAAAAACCATCAATTTAGTAGTCTACTCATCAGCTAGCTGTTCTTGGTCAGAAGTTACAAAACCCTCTACTATATATCCTCTTCTGAGTCTTCTTCCTCCAATGGGTCTCCTTCCGGCTCAGCGGTACGCTGTCGCTTACGTGTAAGCACTTTACGTTGAGGAGGAGGAGTGGCAGCGTCAGAGGATCCTTCACTGTAACTTGAGTCAGAAGTAATCTGATAATCCTTTCCAGCAGATGTAGGTGTTTCGAGCATCGAACCACGTAGTCCACGTTTCGGTGTCTTGGGAGTTTCTGTATCCGCATCCAAAAACCTGTCATACCACTGAGTTATCCTATTTTGAAAACCCTACCGTCTATTAGAATGACAAGATACAGAAATTTCGAATAGATACGTACCTTGTCACTGTCAGGTGGCATTTTATAGTCTTTCGCACCCACGAAGTCCATGAGATCACATGATCCTACACCAATATGCCCAAAACAACTTTTAATGGCGAAGATGAAAGCGTTACTGAAAGTAAGGCCGACTCCTTCTTTATTCGGGTTGACAAATAGGCATTCAGAGAAGACAAGGCATTGGGGGAGATCAGGCATTAGCTCGACAATGGTTTTCTGGCCCGTAGCTTGTCGAAGCCGTGATGATGGATAATCGATTCTGGAGGCCTTAAGAACGATTTTGGAAGGTTTCGGAACATCATCCAACTTGGCTGGTGGCCGAAATTCAAGGACAGTGAAGTATATGCCAAGGAGAAGGATGATGTGAATCTTCTCTGCCTTCGGGAATTCGTGAAATCCACAGAAGGCTTGTAGACTGATCTGTCCAAAATGATTGTGAACCAATTTCTGAGCATCAAATTTCCCGTCAAGGGTGTGCCAATCATTAGGGACTATATGATAGGCTCAGAAGATTGGTATATTCTTTCAGCAGTGACTTACCATCAAGGCATTTGATTTCACAAAAAAGAATAGGCGAAACCCTGTCGCGCGTGCCTTCCATCCAGGTAAAATAGAGTCCAGAATCGGGCATTACCCTTTTGAAAGCCTCGTCTCCCCCCAGGAGTGGTTGGGGGTATGAGAATAGAATGTCGCTCTTGTTCACCTGCTCGAACAGCCTCATGATCAGATCAACAACAGCCTCCCAAAGGGCGTAGATCCGATTCTCGAGCGTTTTCTGTTGTTGGGCAAAACGGTAGAGTGCGCCGATTTTGTCCTGGTGGTACTTGAGGGAAAGTATCAGCGTCTACAGGAGTTTACGACATCAGTGGGAGTAATAGCAAGTTCAGAGGGACGGACTTCTTCACGTTCCATGGTTGCTGGTCGACGTCCGATGACTTAAGTACGGCGGCGTGTCTGCTTAAGCACTCGATGGTGATGATGGCGCGATAGATAAGCTCTGTCGCGAGATCGGGGTTACGAGCCTTTGAACGCGCTTTCTGATGTTGGCAGTATCAAACGAAGTTGCAAATACCGCCGATGATCGATGAGGTTGGTTCACGTAAGCCACCATCGACCATATATTCTGACTTCCATATGCTGCGTATAAAGGACGCGCAAACGAGATAGAGAAGCTTTGAGTGATCAATTCTTGATGAGAATACTCACTTCCTTCAGAGGCTATGGCTCGCTCTTCGCGGAGCATCACCTTTATCATCGATGTCTTTCACCGTCGAATGGCATGACTGCTGATCTGCATTGAAGCCTGGGGCTTACAGATAAACACTGGTCGCTCAAGCCGTCATCGAGTCTCCCATGGTCCGACTATAATCTGAGAAAGACATATTTATTCCAGATGTCGCCTTGAAGTGAAATCTAAAATTCAGATGAGTTATCGAACAGGCCAATCAACAAAAGCCACGAACGAAACAAAGCAAAATCGAATCCCTCGGGTCCAAGAATAAAAGGAAACGGACAATTCAGTGCATACTGCTCTCCCAGTCCTTCGGCTCAATCTGATCCTCCGCAAGCCGACACCGCTACATGAACTTACCAACATCGCAAACCAGCGACATCTGGAAGCCGTGGTCACTTGTACATCGACGACGCACGCGTATGGGTGCTCCGCGCAGAACCCGGCGTGTACGACGACGGATTCCAAGCCTTTGCCGCACTTTGTCTGCCAGCTCTGCCCGTCCTCTTAGTAGGCTTCTGCGAGGTTCGCAGACACATCATCGTCTTCGACGCCTGCACAACCGTGCGGCGTCAAATACCATATTCCTGGTCTAGCGAAAGATGAGCCCGGCGACCCTACGGAAATCCGGCGAGGTGCGTGAAGGGTACTGAGCGTTGGAGGCGCAGACGTCACAACGGCATCAAAGTCGCGGAAAGCCTGCCAGATCGCTGCCGTCCTCTCGTAGCGTGCATGGATCTAATTCATGTCTACGAGGACTGTAAATGGCGGTGAGCTGCCAATCACCAGTATGACACTATGGTGCCTTTCGGAAACCCCATATCGGGTTACACATCAATAGAAGTTTTTCTGCAACTGGACAGGCGATCCGAGACTTGTCTTTTTCAGCTTAGAGGTACTTCCCGAGAAGATATCACATTTGGAAGGTCTCTTTATAGTCCTGAAAAGGATCCTACATTTTCAACGAGTCAGATATAACACGGCTAGCCAATAACACAACATACCGAGTCGCTCTCTTCCACAAGACTTAAAAGTTTCAATGCTACTCGGTCCGACTCTCCTGGTCCTGGTTGGTGCGTAAATCAAGGCCGTCGAGCTCTGTGCTATCCCCACTGAAATAGACGCCAGAGCAGACCGCCACCTCGATCTCTCCCAGTAGGAAGCGTCAAGCGCAGCGGCAATGCTGGTCGGAGACTCTTCAAACATTATATAGCGGGAGATCGACGAGAACTTCCAGAGCAAAGCCTGACGCTATAGGCCTAGTGTTCGTCAAAGAGGCAAGCGAAGCTTTTCGAGAGGCGGCGTCGAGGAATGGCCGCTACGAAGGTTACTGCTCGACTTTGCAACCAGGAAAGCGGAGGTGGATGAGGTAGGAGGGAGGGTGTGCAGCTTCAGTAAAGGCAGTGAATGGAGATAGCCCAACTTTAAGGTGTCCGGCAGCAGATGAATGACAGATAATCTTGTGGCGACCTGTTGGACGTGTTTGCGAAGTACAGGCGTGACAGTTAGCGTGACAACTTGCTCTAAAATTACGCTCATGTCAAGCGATGCATCGTCTAAAGATTTCGCAGCCATGTACGTGTATAGACGCGACAAATTGCGCAAAAAGATGAAAAAGATTAACGAGGTCTGCATTGTACTCACTTGCCCTGACCCATTGCCTATTGACGCGTCTCAAAAGACACTGACACTAGAGAAAATGCGGGCTGCCTCCCCGCTCGACGAACTCTCCTACTATTACTACCCTGACTACGCCCTCAACCATTACCCGCCCAAATGGTACCTGGGCATCGTCGTCACCATCGACGACATCTGCAATTTCGCTCAGAACCATAACCTTGTTGCACCCTGCCCTGATCCATCGGACAAAGACAGGGAGAACTCTGTGGGAGCTGTCCGCCGATATCTTTACAAGACGTGTCAGATTAATGCAGCTTGTGCTACCAACATACAGATTGTGTACGCCGACACCTCTAATAGCCATTTCATCTGCATCTCCATTTGCTCCAACTACACCGCCCACTTGTGGCCTGATGACGCTCTCGATAACATGGAAGAGCGTCTGCTCGAGCTATGAGACTTCATGAGACCAAGGTTAGCTTGGTATCTCGATGCACTCGATGATACGGAAAAGACGGAATGGCCTGTCGATTGTGAGTTTTTTGCATATTCTGTGCATTTTCTCTTACAATACCACTGCAGTTTCCCGTTTATGGGAAATACAGTATGGAAAAAAGGACATGTCATCAGCTTGATGTTTTGTCAACGTCCCATGCGCCAAGCCACACCCTCTAAGGATAACGACGGCAGCGATTCTCACCCACCACATCGAACGGGCCAATCCGCAAATACAATAGAAGTCAGGAACGAAACAATACAGAATTAAACTCTTCGGGTCGCAGCCATCTCATAGTCCCGAAGCGTGAACAGAAAGGAATGTCTGGATTCTTATTCAAACACCGTCCGGCTTCGACAAAGTGTCCTTCATCTCATTCCAATGCCACTCCATGATCTGGGGTATGATCAAACAGCGCGAATGGTGTTGCTCTTTGCCTCCTAGGCCCTCTTCGTCGTTTGCGAGCATGTTTTTACGCACATCTTCGTCTGGTGGCAGCGTAGCTCTCCGTACAGTTCCGGGATATAATTTGAGAAGAAAGCCTCACATCAACAAGAGCACTACTATAGCTAGAGCGTGTATCTGAAGTCTGGAGCACGGTCCCCCATCATCCGGAGTTCTTTCGCGGAATACTTGAGTCCTCCCGTTTGCGCTGCCTCCTGCATAATAAGGTCCCTCTTCTTGTTAATCCTTCGGTAGCTGAGAACCGCAATGGGAACACAGATGATTCCAATCCCCACAAACATCAGTTCCAGTCCATCTGCGGATAAAAGTGAGTGGCTATTTCTCGAGACTAAGTGGAAAAAAACACACGTCCAAGTATAAACCGAGGACTGTCTCGGCTTCTGTAGATATTCGACGCGATGGCACCGCTGAAGTTCCCGACACCGATATGGAACGCCATGCCCACCCCTCGTTTATATTGACCAGATAGATTATTCCCAAGCCTAATTATAATAAAGGTCAATCGCGTGCAAGCCGTGTACACGAAGACGACATACCAAGCCACAACACCAGGGAACGACGCGTAACTGCCTGCCACGCAGAAAAAGGTTCCAAAATACTTCACCCCCGCTGGGACGTCTGAGATGTTGATGGAGAAGCCAACGACCAGCATGAGAAGTCCGCAGTAGATAAACGGAGAGCGCATTTGCATTCGGTCTGAGTATCGCGCAAATATGTAAAGCACAATAGCTGAGAGCTGTGTTTAGTATCATTGACGACCGGTATGCAGATGGATGCTTACTGGCGAACAGATAAGGAGGGACGGTCAAGAGCTGGCTAATCGCAGCCGTGTGTCCGAATCTAAAGAAAGGCTCTTAGCCGCGGGCTCATAGTCTGTACGAGCACCTACGTGTTGATGATAGTGCTAAGTTCCACGTCA
>QLPD01004398.1:0-45045 GCA_003314085.1 Hymenopellis raphanipes
AACTTGGACCCGCGGCTCAGGGGTTAAGCACCCGCTGAGTAAAAGTGATTGACAATACAATTTCTACAGTATATACCTACAGAGTGGCCAAAATCTCAGCTATTGACGCGTTATTAGATTCTTTCCAAACCCCCGTCGCCTTACCGCTCCACCTGGCGCCTTTCCCACCGCCCTTTACGCCCTGTTTCGCTTTCAGCGCGTCTCCCCCTTGCTTAACTAGGTCATCCTTAGATCCGAAAACGACCACCACACTCGTGGAGCTTTGGGTTTGTGCAGAAGGAGACGAAGAGAAAACGAGGAGATAGTCAGTCGTGACTGCCTTCTCCTTGAGCTGATCTGCGAAGAGAAGCCCAATCATTGACAAGAAACCAAGAACATTGCCCGAATCATCGACACGGTGCATGTGTCTCTTGAAAAGGCCATCCGACTGAGAGGCTTCTGATACCAGACCCCGTGCAAGCAGATTGGCGAGCTCGCTTTCAACATCCTGTGCTCGTTTGTCTGCCTTTCTTCGCTCGTCTACCAACTGGGACACCCTTTCGGGGACCAGAGGCGCCCCGCAGCTGAGTACCGACGATGCACTTGTCAGAAGACCGTGAGTCGACGCGAGATATGTAATGAGCCGCGGACCAGATAAGAAGTACAAACGTGCGGACGTCGTACTAGATCTGGACAAAGCTTCCGTATGTGGTACTAGGAAGAGCTGGAGGTTTTTTATAGAGGGTAGATGAGTGCCACAGCATCTACAGAATCATATTGTGAACAAATTGAGTAGACATGGGGACGGTAACACTTACGGGTTGCTGTCGACGCCGTCTATGACAACAACACGCTTCACACCGCCAGTATAGTCGTCGGGAAGACTTTTGCCCACCGTGCGACCGCTTTCGAGGGTCACTACCTTGCTATGATCCTTTTCTTGATCAAGCTCTTCGACTTCAATATGAATGTTTCTGCCTTCAAACACCAAGCGATTGGCCTCAGCTTGAATGGAGGTGATCTCCTCCAGCGTCATTCCTCGAGGCACTTCAACATAGCAAGGACTAGGAGAGCTAGTTAAGGACCACGAGAGCGTGGGAAGATTGAGTCGCGTCTCCAGCAATGCCGACAACAAGTGTTGCGACGTGTGCATTGACATCTAGAAGCTCAATTGAGTGAAAACTAGATAGCTGACGCGTCGGAAACTGACATGGTCGTAGCGTCTATCCCAACCAGCTTGATCTAGTGAAGCAATCACATTCGCTCCCGGAGAGAAGCTTATGAGGGCAGCATCGATGGTAGTAGTGCTGGGAACGCGAACGTAGTGCACAGCATGTCCGCCGTGCCGTTTCGCCTGGATAACATCCCAGACGGTACCATCAGCAGTCTTGATAATTCCAGTGTCTGTTGGCTGGCCACCTCCCTCTGGGAAGATGACAGTATCCTTCAGAATCACTTCGAGAATAGGACCGCCCGGTAAAGTGGGCGCTATGACAGATTTCCTTGCTTTCTTTCCAGCAGGCGATGGCAAAGGTTGAGATACAACACAGTTGATAACATTGCTTTCAAGTTCGCGAAGAAGTGGGTCTCCTACAAAATTTGAATCAATTTGGCGAATCAAAAAGTGGGCATTAGATCACCGACTTTGACAAGCTAAAATACCGACTGGGATGGGGATCTTGGGATCCAGATTTACGCGCAGTGTAGGCGAAATTATTCTATGGTACTCTAGAGGTGTAATAGGTGCAACGAGCAAAGCTGAGGCAGCCATGATCAAGCCGAGTGATAGAGCGGAGTCAGGTTATTAATAAATTAGTTGCCGGAAGATGCTAACCGCCGGGCCGCCGCCATCTTACCGCCTCACGACCATGCTGCTGGCAGCTCTATCACTTACTCTTCACCGAGCGCGTCGTTGAGAAATGACCAGCGATGAAGATGCGCCTCTCTTGCGTCCTCTGTCTGGTATCGTCCTTGTCTATCTGTACTGTGCTGAAGCTGACGTTGTTTAGACCATGACGATGAAGACGCGTCGCTGACCTCGACAGACCCTGATATCGCGTTTGGCGGGCCAGAGGCGAGAAAACGCCTTGAAAGCCGTCTTTTGCGCAAGCTGGATAGGCGCATGTCCATTCTGATCTTGATATACATCCTCAACTGTGCGTGTCATTTCCCTCCTTGCGTATAAAAGGTCTTGATTCGTCGAGATAGACATTGACCGCAATAATGCAGCGTAAGGTAAAACTCTATCCGTAGACATCATCTAACCTGTAAATCGTCAGTGCGGCTCGGTTACGTGGCTTCGAAAAGGACCTCAACTTAGAAGGCTCTCAGTTTGCAAGCATCCTATCTGTCTTATATGTCGGCTACCTCATCATGCAAATCCCATCGTTTGTTTCTTGCTTTAACTAAGTCACCATCTACTCTAACTAATCAATATTCAGAAACATGTTTTTGGCATACATTGGAAAGCCATCAATGTATTTACCTCTATGTATGATGATCTGGGGCGCTATATCGGTGTCTACAGGTGCTAGATTCATGTCTGGTTTCAACTGCCAACTAACCCGCTCTCTATCTCAGGATTTACGACAAAGTTCGTCTATTCTTAACCATCATCTTACTTGAATTGAATAGCTGTTACAGCTTTCTCGGCGCCGTCACTACGCGGTTCTTCCTAGGATTTGTAGAGGCTGCATTCTTTCCTGGTGCCCTGGTATTTGATGCTCTTCAGCACATAGGAAATTGTCTCACGGAGCGACAGTTTCTGATCTCGCGATGGTACAAACGCACTGAACTTTCTCAGAGAACCGCGTTACTCTCCTGTGGCAGCCTAATCAGCAACGCATTCGGCTCATTGATTGCCTCTGCTATTCTCGACGCTATGGAAGGTGTGTGGGGTTACGCAGCCTGGAGGTTGGTTGATTCTACTACGATTCGCCTTCACGTTCGTTGACGTACTTCAGATGGCTTTTCTTTGTGGAAGGCGGATTGACCATCCTGATTGCCATCTGCGCGATATTCATCCTTCCCGACTTCCCTCACACCTCCTCGGGTTGGCTTACTATCTCTGAACAAGCGTTGGCGATAAGGAGAATCCAGGAAGATACTGGTTCTTATGACAAGGACACTTCTATACCTCAGCAGATCTCTGGACTTGTTCTTGCCGTATCTGACGGCAAAGTCTGGTGGCTTTCATTGACGTTGACAAGCCTCGTCTGTTCGCTATCATACAACGCATACTTTCCGACTCTTATGGCGACCATGGGGTACTCTACCAAGATTACACTCTTGTTATGTGCACCTCCATGGGCATTCGCAACGTTGGTTGCTATTTTTCTATCACGGTAATCCAACACGACTTGGGAATCACTCACCACTTATATGTTTTCCAGTCACTCCGACCGTCACGAGGAACGCTTCAAGCACATTACCGCATCATTTACATTAGGAATTCTGGGCTTCGTAATGGCAATGGTGACGATGAATGTCGCTGTTCGCTATGTGTCTCTGTATGTTCCCATCGGTTTGACAGCTACAGTTTCAAACTTCAAACATAGCTTCCTCCAAGCACAGTCCTACGCCGGCTTCATATGCTTCCTGGCGTGGGCAAGTGGCTCTATTTCACAACCACCCGGCAAGCGAGCCGTCGGCTTAGCACTTATCAACACTATCTCATCGCTTGGAAATGTATTTGGGTCGTATGTACCAACTCATTGTCACCGTCTACTACTGCTGATCATATCTCTCCAGATATGTTTTCCCACTGTCATGGGGTCCGACGTATTCGAAATCCTTTGCAGTCTGCATTCTGGCTAGTCTTTTGGGCTTGTGCATGTGCTGGATCTTTAGAAAACACTTGGCATTCTTGAACGAACGAGAAACCGAGCGTGAGGTGCGCGCTGGAGTAGCTAAAGGCTATAGATATACCTTATAAATGCGTACAGAGCTACAGTAATTCGCATGGCTTATTCGCTGTGGGCAAACGTACGGGCCGATACACCCTAGATAAGATAACGCGGACAATTGCCGGAACCTTTGCGGCTTTCAGGTGACCGTCCTGCTGGTTAAAAGGACTGACTTGGACAGGTCTTCTCGTTCTTTTCCCAACCATGTCCACAACCCGACTATTGGAAGACTGGTCGTTCACCCAGATTGGAGGCGGCCAAGGCACTAAGGATGGTGAATGGCTGCAAGCCTCGTCGTTCCCAACGACCGTCCATGTCGAGCTGCTCAAACTGAAGAAAATTCCGGATCCGGTGCGTCAAATAGCGTGTCGAGGGCAACCTCATCTAAACTTGTATAAAGTTCATCGGCTTGCACGAGTGGGATGTGCAATGTACTGTGACGCCTGCTCACCATGCGAAACAGTGCTGATGGAATGCGTTCGTAGGGATCGGAGAGAGCGCATGGTCGTTCAAGACTGTTTTCGACGTGACTGAAGAGCAGCTCAAATCCGCAAACACCGATATCGTGTTCGATGGAGTTGACACCTTTTCCTCGGTCCATTTGGTATGTTTCGTCGCGCTTTTGTGTTGGCCTACGTTTCTGATCTTGGCATCTAGAATGGCAAGAAGATACTTTCGTAAGTTAGTCCGTCCTATATGGTGTTTGCGCCCTAAGCGCGCCACAGAACTGAGAATCAATTTGTCTCATATCGCGTCCCGGTCAAGTCGCTACTCCAAGTCGGAGCGAACACGTTGACTCTGGATTTTGAGAGTGCATTCATCAAGGCATGTCATAACCTAATAATCATATAGCTATGTCTTGAACATCTTTCTAGGGCAGAGAGATTGAAAAAGAACACGGCAAATTGGGGCTTTGGAATGGAGATTCCAGTCGTCTTCATGTTAGGAAAGCCCAATACAAGTTCGTCGACCTCATTGACTTGTCTCATGATTCGTTATACTTACATTGTTCTAAAGTTATGGGTGGGATTGGGGTGCGTGGCGTCAGTTGACACCTTGAACTCCATTGCTGAGTAACTTTCAGGTCCCCTTCTCATGACAATTGGCCCGTGGAAACCAATTTACCTCCAAACATACAACACGCGCATCGCTGACTTGTTTGTAAAGGCCGTCGTATCCGAATCCTTGTCTGCAGAACTCTCAGCCACGGGTACATTGTCAGACAAGATCTCAGGGTTTGCGTCGCTCGTCTTGAAAAATCCGGATGGAGTCGTCGAAGCTTCTTCCAACAAAGTCCCGACGGACGCTGGCCATTACAAGGTCTCTTTCCAGTTCGAATCAGGCCAGGTCAAGCTCTGGTACCCAGTGCACTATGGCGCGCAGCCTCTCTACACCGTGGAAACTGAAATAACTGACTCGGCGGGTAATATTCTCGATTCCAAGACACAGAAAATTGCCTTCAGGCGGGTACAAGTCGTCCAGGAACCACTTGACGAACAAGAGGGAAGGACATTCTTGTTCGAGGTCAATAATGTCAGAATTTTCTGTGGTGGTGAGTTTGATTGTGGCGCAAGGCGTTACCCACTCAAACTGAATTACTAGGATCGAATTGGATTCCTGCCGATTCTTTCCTCACTACGTGAGTTGCATAGTTATGCGCATGCTCCTGGATTACTCATCAATACAGAATGACCCCAGAACGGTACAGAGCGTGGCTGCAACTTCTAATCGACGGAAACCAGAACATGATTCGGGTCTGGGGAGGAGGCATCTATGAGTATGATAGCTTCTATGACATCTGCGATGGTGAGGCTTTCTTTGTTTCCATAGGTCTTAACCTTAATTTCCGTACTAGAACTTGGAAGTAAGAACTTGATGGGACGCCAACCGCGATCTTCCTAACAATCCTCTAGTTCTCGTATGGCAGGACTTCATGTTTGGTTGTGGACAAGTCCGTATCTGTTTCAGCGCATTCATTCGCAGCTGACAGCTTTCAGTATCCCGCCTATGAGTCCTTCTTGAGTCTGGTCAAAGAGGAAGCAATTCAGAACGTCAAGAGGCTCCGCCACCATCCCTCTGTTGTGATCTTTGGTATGCTTGTCATATGCATGTCTGACCGTGCTAACGTAGCTGTCCTTCCTAGCCGGTAACAACGAAGGTATTGACTATGAGCCGGAAACTCTTCCTTGCTAACATTATCGTCCGGCAGACTACCAACTTGCCGAGGCTCTGAAACTAGAGCTCGACTATTCGGACGAGAAGTCAGACTTCCGTGACACCAATTTCCCTGCACGCTACATTTATGAGCGTCTTTTGCCGTCAGTTGTGGCGGATTATTCAGATGTTTTCTATCACCGCTCCTCACCGTACAGTGGATTTGGTAAAGACACAAGGAATCGTCAGTATGGGGATCTTCATCAATGTAGGATTTCGTATCATTCGATGCACAGTTTCCCACTGATTTAATTAAAGGGAATGTGTGGCACGGGACTCAGGAGCCTTGGCACAATTGGGATATTCTTGCAGGGAGATTCGTCTCTGAGTTCGGAATGTCGGTTATCGACCTCTGTACCCGATTCATGACTGACGGCCGTGTGTACAGGGAAGGGTACCCCGACATTCGTACTGTTGACGCGTGGCTGGGCGGCGACAAGTCACAAAGATATCCCCAATCCAAGTATGCCAGCGCTCACTAACACGGATTGAATCTGACATCCTTTTCCCAGAGTCAATAATAACCATAACAAAGCTGAGGGGTTCGAAAGGCGCCTCGAGGTATACTTCAACTATTTTCGAGAATTCACTCTCTTACCGCGAGTCTCAGCTCTATCTTGTTGAGAACTTCAAACACTCCTTCGAAATGGAGAGGTATGTCGGCGATCTCTAATACGCCCAAATTACTCAGGCAATTAATTAAAGCTACGTCTATTACACGCAAGTCATGCAAGCCGAAACGTTGGCTTCCGCATATCGGTCATGGCGACGTAACTGGAAGGGTAAAGGCAAGCAATATACCGCTGGCGCACTTGTTTGGCAGGTGCGAGCCCAACAGACGTCCTCCTTTCATTCCTTTGACCCGATACATAGATCAACGACTGCTGGCCGACGACATCATGGGCAATTATCGACTACTACCTGCGTCCTAAACCGGCGTACTTTGCGATCGCGCGCGAACTTCGTCCCTTCACGGTAGGTATGACCCGAAAGGAAAAGGAAACGTACCCAGACTATCGATCTGCCGCAAACGTCTTTATCGATACAACATTGGAAATCTGGGGTACGAACAGTACGCTTGCTGAGAAAACGGTGACCCTCGACGTGTCTTCCTTTGACCTTAACTCCGACTGGGTCGAGAATTGGTCCAAGGCCGTGGTACTGGCGCCGAATGCGAGTACAGAACTGTTCCAAGGCGAACTGCCAGGACAGCCGAGGAGGACGAAAAGGAGCGAGCTTCCAAGGGTCGTCATCGTGTCCGCACGCTTAATCGATGACGGCGGAAATGTGTTGGCGCGGTACTCGAATTGGTGGGTGCATGCATGCAATAGCGTTGGCAGTTGTCTGATATAATTGACATGTGTTAGGCCTGAGCCCTTCAAGTTCATAACGTTCCCTGAGATTGCGGAGGTGGGCCTGAAGGCGGAAGTTTCTGCAGATGGAATATCCGTCACGCTGTCGACAAACAAGCCAGTAAAGGGAGTTGTCCTTGATGCGGAAGGCGAATTCGTCAAATGGAGCGACCAAGCCATCGACCTTGTTCCCGGTGATCCGCAGATTGTGAAGGCAATTGGTTTGAATGGACGACAGGTCAAGATGAGGTTTTTAGGAGATGGAACGGCCTGAAGAAGTGTAAACAAATGAAATGTAACTCTAGGATTAAACACAATGTATAGTATGTTGATAACTTACTTAAGACGTACAGGCAGAGACTATAAGAACATGTGTGGCGGTAGTTTTGGCGCCATGCCGTGTTTACAAGATAGGTGAAGTGAACACATAGAGTACGTATTCGAGTGGCGAATAGGCTTATCTGGAGGGTTACATCATGATGCAACGGCTCGCGGGAGGCTCTTGCATTGACGGCGAGTTCTTTTCGACCTCGCCGAGGCACAGGTCGAAGACCTTGGCTTCGGGAACATGAGTATGATGTGCTCATCACGGAGAACGGCAGCTGAGACTCACAAACGTTGAAGTTGGTTTTTGCGCTAGTCTCTACCCAGGCAGCCTTGAGTGAGTGTGCTAGGGCGGAGGCCTCCGCCTCCGTCACCTGCCTGCGAAAAGTTAAAAGTCAGCTATATGAATGAACCGGAACTGACCTCATTTTAAGATCCACTTTGGAGCCGACAATCACACAGGGAACGTCCGTAACACCACAAAAGTCGACGATTTTATCATAGATGACCTGGATCATCTCGAAAGAGCTCCGTGAGGTGACCGAGTACACCAAAACATAGCCGTGGATGCCGATAGCGTGCTTCGAATTCAAAATGGAATACTCGTCCTGAAAAAGGTCAATGGGGCCGCCTCAGCCGTCCTTGGTGAGCGCACCTGTCCTGCGGTGTCTATTATCTGACAGTTGAACTCTGTGCCCCTGAAATGCAGACTCTTGGAGCACGAGTTTTCGATGGTCGGATAGTAGTTCTCGTTGAACTGGCCCTCGACGAACTGGTAGATGAGCGACGATTTGCCTGCTCGCTATTAGCTAATGACGACGAGGATAGGCGGTAACACGCGCTTACCGACCGACCGTGCTCCCAGTACGGCGAACTTGCGTTTTTTAATATTTTCAGAGGGGGCCATTGAATAATCGAACGAGACCAGAAAAGAGGGGGATTGGAGTATTTATATGGGCATTTCTACAAGCGGGTGCCGCGAAGGGATTGGGAAGGAGTGACAGTTTAGTTGGCTCGATTTGGCAACAACTCCTCCTGGTGGGTCCTGCATGTCTTGTGATAGTAATTCCACTACGTAAATTCTGCGATGCGCGCTCAATCTCCTGCTACATGTGATCCTCGTAACACCTGGTTATTAGCTGCACGGCGGTCATTAAGCCCGCGGTACACCGAGAGCAATAGACGGAAGGTCCAAGCGAGTAGCCGGGGCCGTCAACCTGCCCGCGAAACGTACAAATGCCCTGGAACCTTTCATGTGGCGGTTGATTTACGGGTCCCTTGGACTGGATTATTTTTCCTTGTCAAATTATAAATATAACCCGAGGTCTAAAGGAATGCTGGCCTGGGAGTCAAGTAGGCATACGGGGACACCGACTTTGTAATTTCTCCGAGGATGCGTACAATGATCTTCCTTTCGAGTACTAGGAGAAAAAACTGGGTAGCAGGAGGAGTAGTATTGACGTCCCAGTTGGGCATACTGACTTTATATGAAGGTCACGAACGCGTCTAATCGCGGGAAAAGCCCACCTATAGTTACAGATGCACTAGTCTGTCGACGGTGGCGGCGGAGCCTCCTTCAGAGGATGCTCTTCTCGCGCTTGCTCCAATAAAGGCACTAATCCTTTATCTTTGAGAGAATTCTGGCCGATACTTTAGTCCAATTCGCCCGCTACCTAGTTCACACTGACCTGAACACAAGTCTTGTACTCGATCCACAGCTTGCCACACTTGGCCTCGAATTCCTGAGCCTTTTGTTTGGAATACGCCTCCCTGTGCGCTTGTGAGGTTGCGGCAACGGCCGGCTCCAAGTATCCCTCAAACCAAGCATTGAAACATGAATCATACGCGCGCTTTAGCGGCGTGCAGGCTTCATTCAAGCTATCCGCCATGCTGGATGCAGGAAGAGTCTTAATCGGCCACCCGGTCCGAAACCTCGACCACGTGACGTTTGGTCTATTCGAAATGGTAAAAAGCTGTTACGTGTTTATTTTCCAACCATCACCACCACTACAGTCTTCTATCGTCGTCGTCGCCGCTGCCACCATTTGAGCTCGCTGTCTGCCATGTCTTCAACCACGTCCACTCCCAATGACTCGCCCAGCGGTACACCCATCCAGCCACTCCATAATCCATCCCAGGCCGCCAAAATCGTCCACCCACAAGCGCCGCTAGGACACCTAGTCAATCAGGCGCCGGGAATGGGCGCAAAGGCATTGTTAGCAAAGAAGATGGCGAAGGGCCTGTGAGTGGCATTGAACTTGTCGTGTTGTTTCTTCATTTGACAACGTGCCAGCAAACCATCGTTTGTATCGCCAACAGATAACATGATGACTCCATGCAGTCAGAAGCTATCCGATGCCAAGAAGAAGCATTTCACAAAGTGTGTATTGTAATCATCTCCCTTTCCAACTTGTACCCATTGTTATGTTTCAGGGGACCCAAACCAGTCCAGCTGTTCGCCCAGAAGGAAGAATCGACAGACAGCGACAGCGAAATGGACATTGAAGGGCATCCTCAGCCTACGGAGAGGGAGAACAAGATGAACGATGACGATGAGAACCCGTTCTAGCGGCGTCGGCATTGTCCTCGTCGTTGTATATCCGTGGGCAGGCTGGTTCTCCTCTCTCCTTTTCCGTTACGATCTCTCGCCATCTCGCTGTCTGCATGCATGCCATCTTCTACTACTCTCGTTGTTTGTACTACCACCTTGTGATTCAATGAATATTGCCTCCGTACACGTGACGAACGCGCGTTTCTGTTTCATGCGTCCGCTTTTTTGCGGTTACCTCCAACCTAAACATGGATCCCGGTGCTTTTGACGATTTTCGTGACAACCTTCGCGAGGCGATCCTTCAACGACTTGATGCTCTTGTACCTGGCAACAGCAGTCATTTGACTCCAACGTATGTACTACTCTTCGTTTCTATTCGGTTACTTGAAGATTTGATAGGCAAGTACAAGACCTGGTAGACAGTCTTCCACACCTAACAGAAAAGCAAGTCATTGAACTTGGCCAAAAAGGTTGAGTCTTAGTTTCTCTTTGGCTTCAAAGTCGCTCATTCCGTTCATAGATGCGATATGTCCAATATGCTTGACCCCACTTATGGCGCTTCTCGCCGAAGAAGAGATGGCCATCGCCATGGACTCACCCGCCCACCCCATAGAGGAGCTGGGCGTCGCAAGACTGGCGCAAAAATGGCAGTGCGGCCATCTTTTCTGCCGCCGCGAGTGTGTTGCTCCTGTCGTTCAAAGGTTCCCGCTCTGATACAGACCCTCTCACAGTATTTCGCGCTGGATCCATGATTCCGTAAGTAGCTCTTCATTACACCCTGGACTGTGTTCATTGACATACCTAAAGCACGACTCTTGTCCGACATGTCGTCGAGCACTCTTGGAACGGTCTCCGACAAACTCCCAGCCATCTACACCAACTCCGACCCGCGAGGTCCCTCCAGTGAACCTCAACACGCTGCCTCCACAGGTCCGAGATGCCATATCTCGCCTGAATGATCAGATGCCTGGTCTATTTTCGTCCATCTTTCCATCTGATGGCGTCGGGCAGTCCGGGCACGCTGCAGACGATGTGATCAGTCCTGTCGAAATATCTGAACTCGACTCCTTCTTTCGATTGAACTCTGCATCCCGTCGGGACCGCGATAGAGACGAATATGCCGGAATGTACTCATGATCTTTTCCAGTCCATTGAATTCAATGAATGATGTGTGGTATCGTGAACTTATGCATACAACGTACTACGACGAATCCTAATATAAATATTTTGTTCACCGCCGACTATCAATAGTCAATAAAGCGTTAGATGAGTTATCCAACCAGCCAAGTAACAAAATGTCCATTCCAGCAAAATGCGGAGCAAGATAGCATGAAAGATCGTCATCTAGTTGCGACGGCAGCATCGGAACAAATTCCGCTTGAAGAAGTAGAAGAGACACTGAACAGGAGTTAGCCAGATTCATAGCAGGATAGTGAAGCACCTTACCCCAGTAAACCGGACCGCAGCCAAACCAGCAGTCGAGTATAAGATGATGGAGAAATAAGTGTTCTGCTTATCCCGTAGACTTTGCTCATCTGCCTCTGGATTTTCATTGTTCGGTAATCCATTGATGTTCTCTATCGCAATAGCGAGCGTCGCGTTGGAGAGCATCCAGAGACTGACAAGTCGGGTTCGGAAAGTCTTGTTTTGATCATCCATTGTGGGCTTTTCGATCTCGTCCTTGGTCTGAACTTTAGTAACAGCACGCGTCACTGTTTCCTTGAAAGCGTCATCAACATCCTCCTGCGTCTTGACTGTATCTTCGACGGCGGGAGCATCGGCATCCTTGCTTTTCTTGGAAGATACTGATGGTAAGGCTTCCGCTTTGTCGCTGCCTTTCGTTCCCCAGGATACCTTGGCATGATGTTAGTACAAACATCACTAATGGAATTGAAGTGGCGTACATCATGCAAGTTGCAGAATGCGTAGACGTTGAGCACGTTGGTAAAACTAGGCGCGATGAGGAGATATTGGATGAAACTCGAGAACATGTGCCATGGGTCACGATAAAGGAATGACGCGACGAAGTAGATACCTGACGGACTTGTGAATGAGATATCACGGTGTTGAATGTAAGGACGTACCGAACGTCGAAAACATAGCCGCTATGAGGGCACCAATGGGCGGCTGGAAGAAAGCTTTGACAACATCGCCAGTGGATTTATCCTTTAGCTCGCTACCGATGTTCTAGACACTTGGTTAGATCACTAAATGAGTATGGTACAAGTGCATACCGAAAACGCTTTCGCTGTCAACCAGAACGAGCAAACCAGAAGGTATAACGATAAAAAGGCGTAAACCCTATACAATGGTCAGAAGACGCAAGAGAGAGAGAAATCTATCTACATACCATAGAGTTATTGAATATGCTGCTCGTTCACCCTTCGGTCGATTGCCAAGCGCTAGAATGAACTGTAGCGCAAGGAAAGCAAGATAAATCCATTTGAAGGCCAAGTTAACCCAATGTGTCTAAAAACCAGTCAATGCTTGCATCCTGCGCAATCAATCGTTTGATACTCACAACAGCCTGAGTACCGAAGATAACAATGTTTTGATCCGGAAGCAAGTCGATAATGATACTGAACGTCAGCCACATGTTGGCTAGGGCGAACCACGAGAAGACCAGTGAGAAGATGTTGTACTAGGGATGATTTTAGAGCTGTTACAAGTTTCCCGGTGATAGATGCGTACCAATGCCTGAATGTGAAGGAAGAACATGCGGAAAATGCCATGACCTGACCGGTAGAAGTTAAAGAAGTTGACCAGAGCGTACTGGACGAAATATCAGATAGGCTGGAATGGCAGGAAACTAGAAACATACCACAGAAGCAGCGAAGGAACCATTCAACCAACGACGACGTTGCCCGATGAGCTCAACAGCTTCCTCGGGCACATCAGTCTCAGCCTTAGAAGGTTTCACATATGTGAGGACCCATCTGTCATTCTTCTTTGCAACCAACTCGAAACACAAGATACGATCCTCGGCCAAGAACATGTTCTTCGTGAAGATGTTCATACCGTAGATACCCTTCGCGCCCAGACGGTCTGCGAGAGAGTGATCGCCATGAAAGTATTGTTCGAGAGGTCGCCCCAAGATCGCGCGGTAGCGGTATGCCGAGAAAGCACCAGGCAACACGGAGACATATCCAAAGCTACTTTCCAGGGGCTTGTCTAAAAGGCCGCTCAATATAAGAGCTTCCGCGTATGAAGGGAATTACGTACCCAAAATGTTTGACATTTTGTATTCGAAGTTCTGCGCGGCAACCAATGGGTTCAACAATTTCTTGCCACCCTTGATCATGGCGTGAATTTCACCTGAAATGTGTAAGAAAACCTTCAAAAGAAAGGGATCTAAGACGTACCACAGCACCCGCCCAAGTTGGGGTCATTGTAAAAGGCCTCCCACAGGTAGTAGATGGACTTGTGGCCGGGTTTGGTACCAGCGTCAATGAGTACACATGACTCAGGCTGGGAAATTTGTGAGACGAAAGACAAAACCTCACGCAGAGAGGACAAACGTTGAGCATTTTTCCGATAGCATTGAACAGCCAACGATGAGAGTTGATCTTCTTCTGATTCTTGGCCTTGAGAACGAATATGATCTGAACAGGGACCAGATTGTTCGGGTCGCTGGCTTGAGGAAGAACAAGCTGCGGCGTGGCATCAACCGAAAGTTGGGTGGTGTACTACCCAAAATGTCAAACAAGAGCGTAAAACGTAACGTTATGCGAACCTCGAAAATGTGGGCAACGGTGTCTTTACCGTCAACCTGCTTCTTCATAACACCGTCCTGGTAGACACCGACGGTAGCAAGAATATCCAAAACACTCTTGTCCATTGCCTCGAGACCGTCAACGATAAGCGCGACAGTGATCCTTTGCCATCCGGGGTTGCCTTGTTCGGCTTGAGTGCGCCAGTACTTGGACTGCTTGGTCTTGCAAATATCACGGATATTCAACATGACACCGTGCAGAGTACGAGCGTACAACGTCTTGTCCTCATTGTAGGAGGTGACAGCGATCAGGATCTCCGTTTCACGGTTGTACAACTTGGTACGGAGGGAGTAGCCATTGGCTTCCGTGAATTCATCTGGATCACAAGTTGCTGCGGTGTAGCGCATGTGCCTTGACAAAGTTAGCAATGTGATGCTCGACGAGAAAAACCTGAAACGCACGAGAATTCGGTCGTGTTCGTCGATGCGTACCTAGCCTCGACAGCGCTGTGGATCGGGGTTGGGACGGGATACTCCGCAATGAAGTTACCATTTGTCAATTTGACTTTACGAGTGACACCGCGCTTGATGGTCTGACGACGGCGCCACGCGCTGTCAACACCATTGCTAGAAGTGGTGGCAACCGACAAAGGGCGTCCGGCGGCATAGGGGTCTCCAAAGGAGTCGGGGTTGACGCTGCAGGAACAAATGTCAGTAAATTTTGGAGAATCCATGAAAGAAATCATACCTCGGAGGGTAGAATCCGCCGGTAAAGCTACCGCCAGCATTGAGCGGTTGCTTTTCAATCTCGTCGTCGTCGTAGTTGCCAGACCCACCGAACTCCTGAGAAGGCAGAGACGTGGTGCTTTCGAAAGGACGCGGCATTAGGTTCGGGCTGCCATGATATGGGCGCTCCTGCTCGACAAACTGGGTCTGTCGTGGGCGGTCAGCAAAGGGATCGCCGTATTTGTCGCCTTGTTCGTAGGGCGAGGCTGAGCGTCCTGGCGTGTTTGCCATGGTGGCTGGTCTCTACTAAGTGATGAGGGAGAGATGTGTTCAAGGTCGTTGACGACGACGAGCTGATGGAGAAAGAGAGAGTTGGCTCACGTCACACCTGTGAAGGACTGAAATATAGTTGCAACGAAACGAGGCAATGAGCACTGCATTCTCGGCAGCCCCCGATCACCCAAGTCACTGGCTTGCCCTTCGCGCTCTCCCCCTCTCTCCATTATTGTCCACTTTTTCAAATTATATGCTCGAAATACAATTCCTGTCCATTCTCACGGGCGAGACTTCGCGTTGCTTTCGTAGCTTTCGTAACTTGGCCCAGTTCAGAAATGACTACCACGCCTTAGTGGAAGCGCCCAACGCAATACATTGGGGCGCTCCTTCGCCGATTACTCTTTGACCTTACTGCCCTGAGTCCCCTGTCGTACACCGCCGCACCCGCTGCGATACAGTACAATGTCCGGCTTCTTCTTATACGCGAGCATTCACGTGGACCCAATGTACGTGTACGACCGCCAAACGCGCTCTTGAACACTGACCACCATGTCCGTGATCTACTACCGGTAATCGCCCTAGTTGTTGTGGTTGGACCCTTTTGCTAACATATCGGATTGGCGTCTTTTCTATATCTATCTATCTCGGATTGTCGCTGCTCGTGGGATAATATATATATCAGCTACGATGCCTCTCCGTTTGCTCGAAAACTCGAACATATTCTGTATATTAAACAGATCCCCCATCACATCGTTAATGTGAGTCTCCTCCAACCTCGTATGCACATTTCTGATGCTCCACAATCCGCAGGTAAAGTCGTTTCTTCCCCGACCCGAAATCACAGATTTTCTTGGATTGGGATACCGCCGTATTCCGGTCCTTGCTATCGGGAATGACATCTACTGCGATACAAGGCGAGCCCGGATCAATTCGTCGTTACATGTTCTGATTATTTCGCAGTCTAATTGCATCCACTCTCGAACGACGGTTCTCCATTTCGCAGGGCTATGGCACTATACTTCCAATGCGAAAGGGTGGAGGCTCAGATGCTAGCGCTATAAAGATCTACGCCCAACATTACACCGACAGTGTTCTGTTCCCATTGGGGCCTGTCTTCCTACAATGGGAAAAGTTTCCCGAGGTTTTTCTCAAGGACCGCGCAGCAGTGAGTTTCTAAGTTTAATCTTCATTCCCACCTAAGCATTCTTGACGCCACCAAGTTTTCGAATGTACCTTCCGTCTCAGCGGCATCAATGATCAATGTACGCGGGAAGAATTCAAGTTTGATCGCATCTCACATTGTAAGTCGTGTCAATAATGCTGCTCGTTCATTGATTCACGCAACACCTTGATTCATTCAGGCCCTCACGGAAGAACAACTCGGCGATGGACGAGAATGGTTGTTTGATACAACATCTCCAAGTTTGGCTGATGTTTCGCTGCATTTTATCCTGTCTTGGATCAAAGCCGCACCAGGAACTGATTCTGTCTTCGATGAGAAAAAAATTCCTTCCACCCTCAAGGCAAGGTTTCTCTACTCTATTGTACTATCTTCTCATATCCTTGCAGTGGTTATCTAGGATGTCGGAATACTTGAACAGCTTGAAATCGACCTTGTCGGTGTCGAAAATCAAGGGCGACGAAGCTGCCCAGAGGATTGCATCTGCAGCACATGAGGATTACTCTGTAGTGGGCTTTGATCTCGTGGAAGCTATGCGCCTAGGACTGAAAGAAGGAGATGTTGTACAAGTGGCGCCAGATGACACGGGTAAAATCCCCTTCGCGCCTGACGTTGACTTGGGACTGACTTTGATACTATGATAGGGCGTGCCTTCCCAACAACGGGAAAACTTGTTGGGCTCAATCAAGAAGAATTTGTTCTCGAAACGACCAGTTCGTTTGGTGTCTTCAGATGTCACTTCCCCAGGATTGGATTTACAGCCCGAGTTCCCAAGGAATCCAAGCCCATGTTGTAACTCTTCTACATCTCTGAATACTCGTCTTGAAATGTACCATAATATACCTCGAAATGTAACTCATCTATGCGCGTCCGCGGCCATAAACTTCTAAACACCGGTCCTCAAAAGCCTTGACCATCAATTTTGATACTTGCCCGAAAAAGGTAGATGAGACTGCGGCGTGCACTGGACTGGCGAACGCAAATGATAAATCTAGAGTGACCAGTGTCGGCCCACCATCCTCCGCACGTTTGTCGGTCCGCAGAACGGCGCCAGAGAAATGCGGTGACTTGGGCGATGCAGGTTGAAACCGCCACGTCGTTGTTAGCGTTTTGAACAGCGGTGTAGACGATGACGCGACTGCCTAGAGTTTCATGGTGACGTTGGTAAATTGACTATTAGAAAATATTCACCTGCACAGATTCATGAGGTGTGCAAGTGACCTTGCTCACGTAGCTTTCTTCAAAGGACATGAACCCCACCGTCATCTCTGCATCCATGAGCGTGCTTCCGTTTTCCTCCGATGTGCGCAGAATACGCGTTCCAGTACAGTATGGAATGAATTTAGGATAGGAAGCCACGTCCGAAACTATGTTATACAAGTCGCTTTGCTTATACCTGCGGCGGTGGCTCGAGTCAATTTGGCGGAGGAATATAAAGTAGCAACATACGGAAATATCTTCCGCTCATGGTGGGTCTGCTCAGGAGATCCGAGCGGCGAGAAGGACGAGAAATCAGGGAGTGAGAAGAGGGATCTATGTTGGCAGGCTATGCACGATTTTGAAGAGAACGACGACGCGTTCAAGATGGATCGGAACAAATTCATTTGGGCTCACGTAAACGACGCGACGGAAACTGACAATTACAGATTCATTTACACTTCGGTCTGACTGCTTTTACTTACAGGCTCTACACGAAATAAAAAAGACCTAATGAACATAGGTAGGTACTGAGATTGAACGCGGTAAATACGGAAAGCACGAGCATGATACATCAGTAAGCAGATAACTAGGCGACAAAAGTGTCAGCCTCGGGGCAGTCCCTCGCAATCTGAGAAGATGCATCTAAGCCACAATTCGTGCAGCGAAGGAAGAGAGGATACGTACGTGACCCTCTTGTTGGCATTTGTAGCAGGTCTTGTTCTTGTTGGCAGCGATAGTACCTTCACCCAACGTTCCGGGAGTAGCTAAACAGTCTCTGCGCTTACCGTTAAGATGCTGGGATTCAAAATGAACAAGATACAACGTACCTAGCCATATGGTTCGGGCCGCCACACCTGTAACACTTGACCGGGGGCAATGTGGAGGTGTTGAGGGACCTTCCGGGAGGTGGAGCGCGAGACGCAAAACCACCTCCAGCTGCAGTTGGGCAAGCGCGAGCGATGTGGCCAATACGACCACAGTTCTGCACAGGATAAAGTATTAAGACATAGATGAGACCCAACAGAAAATCCATACGTAGCACTTTTGACCCGCTGCTCCTTGTTGAATCCTCAAGCTAGGGCATTCCGCTGATCCAGGTTTCGACATAGGAAATGATGCAATGTACTATACAGACAGACCTTGGATGTGTCCGACGCCGCCGCAGGAGTAGCACTGTTTCGCAGAGACAGTGCGCGGAGAAGGACAAGCTGAGGACTCATGTCCCGGTTGACGACAGTTGTAGCACAACCGCTGCTCGGAGGAACAATTCTCGGCGATGTGACCGACTGAAGCAGCATAAGAAAGCGCCCATTCCGGTAGTAACTTGCTCACGATTTCCGCACTTGAAGCAACCCTTCCTGGAAAACTGGAACGCCATTCTAAATCTTCAAAGGGGTCAGTAAAAAAAATTGGGATTTGGTAAGAAAAGGAACAACACACCTCACAGCACCCTCAGCCTACTGACCAACGACTACACTGCCTCACAACCTGCAAGACGATGAAGAACGAGATGGGAGTAAGGAAATTGTGTGACACTGACAACGCTGATGGTGCCTATTTGGCTGCAACAAAGCCGGTCCGCCGGACCTCGGCATCTTCCAGCTACTGTCCACAAGGATCCACCTCGCTTGTTGAGCTCGTCGCTGTCCGACTATCCGATCCTTCATTCGGACCTTGAATTGTTATCGATGGTGACCAATCCCCTTGTGCCTATAAAAACCTCCACGGCGTCTATTGCAACTTGGACTCGATCCCCCACCTGGTCGCGCCGGTTCTGGCATTCCTCGTGAGGTAGGTTATGTGTTTCTCCCTACGCCACACTTATAACTCATCTTGGCAGTGCGGTCTTTTACTCTCAGCATCGGACCAACCTGTGCGCGTTTGATTTGCATCGCGCTTCTTGTTTGGGTGAATATCGGCTTCGTTTGAAGTGAGTGTTTCTTGTATCTCTGGTCCTGCTCTCTCTAACGTGTCTCATACAGATCCTTCCTTTTGGGCGACGTCTTTATTAATCCAGGCAAGGGCCCAGATGTAAACAACTGCGTCCAGCATGGTTCCATGTGTGGGATTGATGGAGCTGTACTACTACACTTGTGATGTTGTCAACTCATTCAATTGAGATCTTCACTTGTCTCTCTATACTCGCGGTGTCGTATGGTCTCCTTGCCGCATGTAAGCTCTCTGTTCATTCTTTTTCTGACTCCGCCTGTCGTCAACTCGTCAGGCGCGCTTCTGATGATGATACCCTGTCATCGCCAACTACTATTGTTATCTGATAGCTACAGGCAATATCTCAACTTTCAACTCCGCCTATGATGCGTTCTTTCTAAACTCAGCACTACACATCCCCACCAGGACTTTACTAGAGGTTCCGGCAGGTAAATCAACGTTACTGATGGCGGTTCGTCTATCCATGTCCATACGAGTACGCGTAAATAAGCTTTTCAGCATTCATGCTGTAGAATGCAAAGTAATCTGAAAGAAAGGAATCGCGTTCTTTCCAAAAAACTAAGCTTGGACGCGTCGTTCGCCTATTTGGGCAAAAGCGGGCAGCTCGGGTACTGCCGATCGCCCTCTCCGCTAACCGTCGTCGACGGAGACCTGCCACCATGAAGAGGCTTCGGATTCCATTTACGTGCCATGAAAGAGCTCCTCGATGACTCAAAGCCGGCCTGCTGTCGACGGCGATTTCATCGCCGCGGCCTAAACATTAAAGTCTCCGGTGCTATCGAAGAAAAAGTCCAACTTCCTGTTACACGCGAGGAAAAAACACACTAGAAGCAGGATATATACGCTTGAAACGTCTCGATTTCCCTGCTGTGAGTCCCTAGTTACATGATGAACGTCTTCTCATGATATACGCTGGTTCTTTCGACATCTAGCGTCCATCTGGGACGCTCTAGCCCCTCCAAATCCGTGAATGTCCTGCATTCCGGCGGCAGGACTATGCAGCTCTTCAACGACCTCATTGGAACAGGCCACGTCCCCGAGGAGTGCCACCATAAAAGACATTCTATGTGGCGTTGTATGGTGGACCTGCTTCCTGGCACCGTAACACAATATTCCGTGATTTCTTGTGAATTCCCACAGCCCCGCCGGATATCTTTCCTCCCAATTCTCCTCCACGTCCTACACGTCCACCATGTCATTTTTCTGGGAACCAACCTACCGAGTTTCAGGATATCGGCTAAAAGCGGAGCGCATATAAATTGCCCGCTCGATGCCATTCTTTCGCTCTCTGTCAAGTTAATATCCTCCTAAACTATCTTAAACGACCAATTGTGTCGGACATGGACAGGATAGTTTTGTCATTGCGCATCAGGACGTTTATATCCAACCTGTCATCGTCGGACATACCGGGGCGCCAATGGCAAGCAACTTGATGCGGATTTCTACCGGCACTTCTGGCCGCTAGACGTATTATTGAGACGCACTCTTTCCATGCGACGAGTTTCACGGTATGAACAATTGAGAAACTACTCGATACTCACTAGACATTAGGTCGTGATATTTCGTTAAATTCGCCTTCGTTAACGTCGCTTTGACGCACATTGAACATAGCTAGTCTGACATCTGTCGTGCGGATTGCGATGTTTCGTTTACTGGCCATGAATACGAATTTCTGGATCCTACGTATGCACATGGTCGACCGGAGGCGCTCGACAAGTCAATTGTAAGTGACCCGCGATATCAACTCCATCTTTATGGCCTCGCGCTTAAAGCAATCAGAGCCATTCAAATGTTACACTTCTCGGCTGCCAGATCACAAAGAAACTGACCTAAATCTATCAGCATGACTCTGTCATTCTATTCTCGAGCCTTGAAAGCATGTGGTTCTCGTTCTCATCGGCAATTTGTGAATCGCGGGACCAGTGCGCTTCATTCTCTAACTCCAATATCGAGATCTAATCTGGCAGCCAGCTCCCTGTGTTCGATGCCAGGAGGTTTCTACGGTAGCGAGCCATGTCCTATCTTCTCAGATAGCAGCAGTAGGTGCTATCCTCAAGTTAATATGCTCAGATTGACTCCTTACGTGGGATGTAGTTCGTGCTCGGAGGTTCCCGAAATCTTCCATGATGTTGAAAGTGAGGTCTGTCAAGTTGGCGCGATAGCCGGCTTTGTCTTTACCCCACTTGTTCTCGGACTCTGAAATTCGCTATCGATGAACTGCAATTGGAAACCCCCATCCGGAAGTTGATGAACCGCCTCGTCCTTAAAAGCCTTCGCTTGGCGCTGATGGCACTTGGGCACTTTCCCCCACCTTGACTCGCTCTGCGAGCGGTGTGGCCTGAGCACGATGTCTTCCGGTAAGTGATTCATGCATCGTCCCGCATCCGTCCTTGACATTCCCTTTCGTTGTAGAAAACACTCCTTCGCCACTGGACCAACCCTTTCGTGGTTGAATCCATCGCGCTTCTTGATAGGGTGGATATTGGCCTCGTCTGAAGTTTGTCTTCCTATTAAACATGTTGATATCCACTAATTCGATTCTCACAGCATCAAACTTTGCATGATGTCTTTATTCATCCTCCCAAGAGCGACTGAGGGATTCAGTTGCGTCTTGAATGGTACTCTGTGTGAAGGGGCTTGGACACGATCTATGTATTCTGGCTACCGTCCCCCAAGGGCCGGCTCGAAACATTCCTTTCGTCTTGTTAGACATACAATCAGAACTAGCGCGACACGAATGTTCCTGCGGTATCTCCTCATTTGCATGCAGATATGTCATCGATGCTGCTAGAGCGATTAAATGCTACATTGCTACTTCACAGGAATGTTCTAAGGTGTTCCGTCACAGCTAGAAGCGCCAAACTCTGGCCGTACGGCATGCTCGTCAATGGTATCTGCTTATATTCGTCGATGTTATCGAATACCGGCGTCCCAAAAGATACCAACTTCAGCTCCCCATCATCGGTGATGTTGTCCAGTATTGCTTGGATTGCCTTCTTCGCACAGTTAACATATCTGTCTTCTCTCGGAATGAGGCGTAGACGTATTGACTTCAGTATTCCATAGGCAAACCCGGCCGTACACGACGACTCCAAATATGAGGTAGGATCGTCAAGGATTGTGTGCCATAAGCCGGTCTTCTCGTCCTGATATTTCACCAGGGCATCGATCTGTGCGACCAGGGAAGTCAAGAGGAATAGTCGGACACCGTCAGTCTCTGGAAGCTGGAGCATGTCGATGAAATCCGGAATGGATACTGTAACCCAGCAGTTGCCTCGACCCCACAGAGCGCGTCCGAAATGGTGCCGACCGTCGAACGTCCAACCTAGACGTGAAGGTAAGTCCCCGAAACAAGTCATCCCGAAATACTCACCATGGAACCAGAGTCCCGTTTGGATGTCCTGCAAGTACTTGATACTGAAGAAGTTTCCACTTCAGTTGGATCAAGCGAACGTGCGGGCACTTACTGTAGGATGAATTGACGCTTCGCCTCTTCCACATATGCAGGACGATTCAGCACCAGTCCAATCTTCGCGAGAGGCAACACTGTCATCATCAAAGTATCATCCCAGAGCTGTTGGTAGTTCGGTGTGAGATAGGTGATATGTTGCAGACCGCCCTCCTCTGTTCTCGGCATTTCGTACATCACCCACTCGGCCCATGAGTCTAGGTGAACCTGATAGTTCGCGGCTTTGCTTTCATGTAGGTAGGCAGCCGTGAGCAAAGGTGACATAGTGTTTACATTCTATAGCATTGATTTCAGACCTAGTTGACGCTTTAGTGTTGGATATCACGTACCTTGGTCGTTCCTATCTCGAAGCGCGCCTTAAACCAGGCTAGTGCGATGTCAAGCGCCTCTTGATCGCCGGTTATTTCGTGGAATTTGAGGACACCATACAGCCCTATACACAGCGAGCTCAGGTGAGCCTGCGGTGATCGGAAATTCGAGGTAACTGACCTACACCATGCGTCCACTAGTAACGACAGATGATCAGATAGTGACAGGCGCGCGCTTATATGGTCGGCGTACCTCCCAGTCGTTCCAGCCTTTCGTGTCGATGATTCTGCCATCTGGCAGAGTCAGAAGGAATTCACCAGTCTCATCGTTGATATTAACGAGGCAGTTGATCAAGTTTCGAATGTGCTTCACGGCAGCGACCTAATACGGGATGTGAGAAAAATATGGTCAGTACGTTCATGTGGCGTACACACTTTGCGCGGATTGACGTTTCTTTCAGACATTGTTGACGGTGGTTGGGGATGAAATTCGAAAGGAGTGCAAGGCGGGGATTTTGACTGCTAAATGACTGCAAAGCCGGAGCTTTTGAAGCGAATCTCATGATCGACATGGTAGCACCGGGCCACGCAGGCGGCCCGGTGTGGGGAAAATCATCGGAGAGTTCCCCATGGTGTCTCCGTTCTCGCCTGGGGCAGGAATATAATTTATCGCGGAAGCATCATACACAAGCCAAGACAGGCCAGGGCGCAATCATCACACGACCTACTAGGATCTCCATCTGGCTTGAAGCTATAAAGGCATGGCTTCTTTTTTCCTCGGTTCTCAAGCTCCCATCCGGATCCTTCAGAGGTACACAGGACACCATGACGGACGCGGGCAAGCACGTTAGTGAGATGACGGAGGATTATGAGAAGGGGTCCATTCGTAGTGGATCTACCGGTCAACGTGGGTCTTCCCTTTCTTTCTTTCGCGACGCACTTGTTCATGACGCCCGTTAGCTCGCCATGCTGGTATCGACGACGAAGTCGCGAACTTTTTCGCCGCACAGTCCTCCACGCCCATCGTCATCGACGACGAAACGAACAGGCGTCTTCGGTGGATGGTTCATAAACGCGTCTTGGTGAGGTTTACCTCTCTCACCGCGTTTCTACGAGTCCTCATAGACGGTTGTTTAGGTTATAATGATCGTAACGTACTGTGAGTGCAGAGCACAAACTTGCCATTGCCACATTGACATTCGACAGTCGCACAGACGTTGGATAAAGGGTAAACATCCCTTTGTACCCTACAGTTTTGCAACCTAATAAGAACTCACAGGACAATTAACTTTGCCTCTATCATGGGTATTAAAGAAGATGCACACCTTGTCGGGCAACAATACGCTTGGTTGACGACCTGTGGTAAGCGATATCGCGCGTCTAGACTTGAACCAACCCTTAACTCATTTTCTAGTGTACATCGCCATGTGCGTTTTGCCAACCTTTCTCGGAGAATTCGTACTTACGGTCTGTGTAGTCTGGCCTGGGAGTTCCCTACAAACCGCCTGCTTCAGCGGCTCCCAATCGCCAAGTACCTCTCCTTCAAGTGCGTATGCTCTGCAATAATTTGATGTATATCCTTATACCCGGATAGCATCATGGCTTGGGGAGCCGTGTTGGCATGCACAGCAGCTTGCAATAATTTCGCTGGTCTAGTGGTGGTGAGAACCTTCTTGGGCATGTTCGAGTGTATCTGTCAACCCGCTTTTGTCTTTCTGTACGTGTCTCCGCGTGTTTTGTGTGTTTTTTTGAGCCGTCTAACCTTCATCGACAGCTCAACGATGTGGTATACACGCGATGAACAAGCATTGGTCATCGGATCCTTCTACTCGATGAACGGCTTCCAGCAATGCGTCGGCGGTCTCATTGCGTACGGAATCGCCCAGATTCAACATGCGAAGCTGAAGAACTGGCAAATCTTGTTCACTGTTAGTGGCGCTTTTCCTGCCTCGACGACTTTGCTCATACAACATCTAGCTCCTGGGATGCCTCACCTTTGTTTGGGGCCTGTTTGTTGGCTACTGGCTCCCCGACAGTCCGATGCGCGCAAAGTGTTGGAGCCAGGAAGACCGTATCCTCATTGCGGAGCGCGTGAGGAAGAATGAAACGGGTATTCAGAACAAGGAATTCAAGATGCACCAAGCAAGTACGTTCGGTTTCACTCGGCTGAGCGAGGCCGGATGCTGAATCCTACGGTAGTCGAGGCCTTGCAGGATTTGACTGTCTGGGCGATTGTGCTCATATCGTTCACCAATGCTCTTCCTACGGGTGGTATCGGCGCATTCTCCAACATTATCTTGAACGCGTTTGTAAGTCTCCAGTTTGCTCATGGTGGTGATGGTCAACTTAGGGCTCTTCGCTAGGGATTCACTGTTCTGCAGACTTATCTACTTGCTATAGCTCAAGGTACTAGCTTCAGATCCTATCCCGACCGCTCCCGGCTAATCTTTTATTCGAAGGTGTCATCATCATGTCATTTCTGTTCAGCGCAGCCTACTTGTCAAAGAGACTTAATCAGAAACTTATTCTCGCTTTCGTGAGTGCTCTCTGTCTTTGAATTAAGTCGACCACTAACCAGACTTTGAATAGCTCTATACACTTCCGAATGTGGCTGGCACCATTGTCTTCATGAGTACGGCTGCTTTAACGTCCTTAAGAAACGAGATTCACCCTTTTGCTAGCTGTGAAAACGTCGGCGAAGACCAAAGTCGGCCTCCTGTTGGCGTTCTACTGCACACAAGGATTCGGCGCTGTCGCGACACTCAACTTGGCGGTCATGTCCGGAAACGTCGCGGGAGTGCGTTTCTCTTCTCTCTTTCAATTATCCGACAGCTAACAAAGTACCGCAGCGAACGAAGCAAGTCGTTGCCTCAACCCTTGTCTTTGTGTGAGCTCCAATTCAACCTGTTCGTGTTTTCCGTCACACTCATGTATTTCATAGAGCCTGGGCTGTAGGAAACGCCATTGGTCCGCAGGTCTTCCGCTCGGATGACGCGCCAAAGTACTACAAGGCCTGGGTTTCTCACATTGTCATGTACGGCCTTCAGCTGGCGGCCATTGTGTTCCTGAGAGCGCGCCTGATGCGGCTCAACGTGCTCAAGCGCAGGGCTCAGAAAGTCGCTGAAACGAAGGCTAGCGGAGAAGACGCCAACGAGAACATTACTCATAAAAACGCATTCGATGATCTCACCGACAGGGAAAACCCTGACTGTAAGTCTCGCAGCCGTCGCTTGTGTACGACTGACGAATCTTGTTCACAGTCCGTTATGTCTACTAATGACCATATATTACTCTCATGTTCGATGTACCTTGTCTGTATTTCTACAGTTTCTCAGAAAACATACGCTTTGCTCTGGCTGCAAGTGTTAGGGTCGTGAATTGCTGCCGCGGAACCAAATTTCAGGGCATGAATGACGCATTATTGACTGTTCGTTCGTACATCCCCCATTTGGAAAGCATGTCTCCACGATGGCAAAGCAATGGGACATCAGAATATAGTACAGTTAGTATTGGAAGTACAATATCAATCAATCGGCGTCGGAAGCTGGAGGTGCACTCAACGGAACCTCCAACTTGGAAGCCAGGCGTGTAATGTTATCCTGGAGTTCATGTATGCGAGCTTGCCTTGGAAGAATATGAGCATCAAGAAAAAGCCATGCAGAAAATACAACACACTCAAGAGTAGATCGTTTCCCAATCTCGAATGCTTGGGACACACCAAGACCAGAGTCTCGTTGCGCGTGCTTGGCCTTCCACGCTCTCTCCTTTTCCAGCAATGTCTTCAGCTCAGGAAGTATGCGATCGTATTCGCGTTGTAACTGAAATATTGTGGTAAGCAAAGAATCGCGAGAGAAGAGAGTAGCCTCACTAAAGCCGCTCTAGCCACAAGCGAGTCACCATCATATTGCCCCGAACCGATAAGCTCTTGCTTCATCCTTTTCAGCTCCTCAAACCACTTCGTTTCATGCTCGCTAAGTTCCGGTGACGCTTGGTCCATCATATGTTGCAACATTCGATCCAGTCTGCTCATCAAGTCCTTATGCCGATCCTGTGCCCGCTGAATCTTCGTCCTAACAGCAATCGTACCAGCACCATTCAACCGCTGGAGACGCCGCTGTAATTCGCCAGCCTTGGCGCACATGCTGTTCAACTCTTCTCGGAGGAGTGAGGCACGGTTCACACTATCGCGGTGCGCGAACTGTACATCACGAATCTGGTTGCTCATCTGGTTGACGGTAGTCGCCAGGTACCGCAGGCTGTCCGGCGTCAGGACGAATTCACCTTTCGCAGACTGAGGCAGGGATAACCGCGGATTAGAAGGCAGACCAGATGGGCGTGAAAGAATGTCGGGAACTTGGAACGGTTCTCTGAGGATTGAGATGAATGGCGGTGGTCCTTCCAAAGGTTTTAACCATTTGTTTCTATCCTTTGCAGAGCTTTCCGCGATAGTAGGAAGATCGATAGGTCGTGACTTGGGAGTTTCGGAGCGGAGGACGAGGTTGAATGTTGTTATTCGCATTGCGGAGGTGAGGATGAATATGCTGTACGTTAGGTAGACATTGTCGGGTATTGTAACAGCTATGACAGGATTTGAACATCTGTGCGACTAGTTAGAAAACTTGAGAAATGAGAGGTGACATACGCACTTCTTCTCCACCGATAGCGTTGATAGAATCATTTGGACATTGGTGGTAGATGATTTTTGTAGAGCTTTTGTAAGAGCTTCATCTACGTCGCTGTCGTCGGCTTTGAGCGCGACGGTGAGGCTTTCCAGAACAGGTCCAAGGTGAAGAGAATGCACTCCGAATGCGTGATAGATGTACAGTGCATCGTCATGTATCGGATCAACCATAAACACCGGATAGTTAGCTTCAAGGAGCGCAAGCATCTCCCCAGAGGCCGATATCGATGTGAGCTGCGAGATGAGACCGAGATCGATGGTTTCGTATACAGCTAGCATGGGAAGCTCTGTGGTCAACGACTGAGTAGATATATGAGTGTTGTAGTCACGGCGAAAAGAATGGCTTACCTTGTTGTCCCACCTAGCTTCTACCTTTTCTACGTCAAGACAGACATCGACTCTTCCATCCTGGTATACGACCATCACGACACCCAAGTGCTCCGTCTCCGTCCCCTCCTCATCATCGTAGCCTTCACCAAACGAAAGGTACACAATATCCGTTGCTGCCCCGCCTTCGCTATTTTCCAATATGCGCGGTGAAGGCTGAAGCAGAAAGGGCCCTTGCCGAGACGGGGAGACTTTCATGGTGCTGGGAGCATGCAAAGAAACGTTTCGAGAGGATGTAGGAAGGATAGCGCTTGCAGGTAGTTGTTTCACTAGAGCTGCGACATATTTTTGTTGATAGTCATAGATTATATTTAGATTCTTGGACGCCGAAGAAGTGTTTCCTTGAGAGAGAAGCTCGCGTTTCGCCGAGATGAAGCATTCCAGCGAATGAACATAAGCAGCAGGCACGGAACTATGAGAGGTTTAACCAGAATTGGAGAACGATAACTGAACAGGACTTACGCATTTCGTGGCATGTAAGGACATATAGAGTAGATGTCACCAGACTTCATGACAGCATAGATGGTCAAAGGTCCCCAGTCCGCACGGCCTTTCCCAAGTGCAAAGGACGCAACTTGGCGGTCGTCCGGGTCTTCATCCACAAAAGATTTGCCAGACTTTTTGTCAGGAACAAAGGTCAAGAGTTGCTGAGGATCTTCAGCATCAACTGCTATGTCGTACTCCCTAATGCGACGATCAGTACTCTGCTCGCAAGAAAGTTGAGGAAAAAGCGAGCCTCAGTTTGCCGTCAATAGTCATAACCAAAAGTGTTGTTCCAGCCTCGCCCCATGGATGCCAATCTATCTTGGCGATGGGTGGCGAGGACATTGATGCATGGTGGAATTGGCCAACTTGAACAGACCTATAACGTCGTCAAATGAATGGCCAAAGGAAATTGAATAGAAGACAGACTTGCAATCCAAAGTGTCTGGGACGAGGCGGGAGAATCCTGGGCGCGGAAGCACAATCACGGCGACTTGGAACGCGCCTGCGACTGCGAGAAGTTTTCCGCTGGGATTGAGTGCTATTTGATGAATGTCAAACTGCACATTGGGAACATGAAGCGTCTTCTCAAAAGCGTGAATAACAATGTCTTAGCAGACGCATATATTGCGTACCTTGTACTGCTTCTGGGTACTTTGACTGATTTTGGTGTCGCCAAGATGGGTTATCCTGAGTTCCTTGCCAGCAGCGACGATGAGATCCGAGTCGCGTAGAATCATGACCTGCCGCCTGCCAGACGGCGCGAGCCCGTCGTCCGTCGGGCTGACATGGGTGAAGTTGGGTAGCGTGCTCGTAGATAGCTCGAGCCAGTTGCGGGCATCGTTAAGAGGACCAGTCGCTGTGCTTGGCAACGAGAAGATGGGATGAGCGTCGAGGGGATCCATGGTCCGTGTTCAAGTGGGTGTTCCCACGCTCGAGACGCGTCATGGGCTTGCGCGTTCTTCCCTTTTCTGCCATCCACCATCATGACCTCCATAGGAACAGGCTACGATCTCTCTGCTAGCACTTACTCCCCAGATGGCAGGATATTCCAGGTCTGTATTCCTCTAAATTCAGTGGTCAGTTATTCAACTACTATCAAGGTTGAATACGCCAATAAAGCAGTCGAAAACGGAGGGTATTGACACTCGTTCTGTATATCATTTTTTTATCCATTGAGTTCCAAACAGAACGGCTATCGGTCTACGGGTCAAGGACGGGATTGTTCTTGCTGTAGAGAAGCAATTACATTCAAAGCTACTCGTTCCAGGTGCCAATCGACGCATACAGACCGTGGACAGACATGTTGGGCTCGTGCGTGTCCTGTGCTGCTGGCAGAATACCAGTCTCATGCAATCTCTCAGGCAACAGCTGGATTCCTGGCCGATGGTCGCCACATAGCCAACAGGGCGCGAGACGAATCATCAAGCTACCGCGAAACTTATCGCGAATCCCCACCACTCAAGGTCTATCCTTCTAATTTCAGTCTGAATACCACTCATCCGCCCTCATTAGACGTTAGCAGATCGATTGGGACTATACGTCCAAGCCTATACCCTGTATTCATCTGTCCGTCCCTTTGGAATCAGCACCATCATCGGCTCTGTCGACAAGGAGGGACCTGCGCTCTTCGTCATTGAACCAAGTGGTGTCTTCTACGTGCGTTATTAAACCACATATGTACCCGTACGCCAAACTTTCTATAGGGCTACCACGGTGCTGCCGTCGGCAAAGGTCGCCAACTCGCGAAAACGGAGCTGGAAAAGCTCTCTCTTTCGACACTGTCCACACGGCAAGCCGTCAAAGAAGCCGCTAGGATGTATGTCCTTTTCGCATCTCAAGTATTGTCTATTCAACTGCAAGCAGAATTTACCTTGTACATGATGATGCAAAGGAAAAGGAATTTGAGCTGGAGATGTCCTGGATTGGAGATGAGACTAATGGACTACACCTTCCCGTTCCCAAGGATCTGTTCGACGAGGCCGAGGCGGCGGCGAAGGCAGCTATCGCAGTTGAGGACGATTAGACGGTATCCAATTCAATGTATTATTCCACTTTCAAACGCGGCAAAATAATCCCCCAGAGAAATCACCCCAGGTGGTGTATTACATTTTGAGCATTCGTTCTATGTATTAGACTTCTATGGAGAACTATACAATCTGCTCGAGCTCTCGTGCATACGCCAGAGAGGAGGCAATAAGCTTCTCTTTAGGAATCTCCATCTTTTCCTCGTCCTTGCGCGCAAATGTTATCATCCTACCGGTTAGATCTATTTGCCACCCTCTCTGAATAATGGATACGTTGTCAGTGTGGCTCATATAACAACCAGAGGAACGAACCTGTTGAGCAAAGGACAAGAGGTCTGATTGAGAAGGGAAGAACAGTAATAATGCGGCGTCCTTCAATGGCAGACTATGGTAAGCAGCCTCCTCGCAGCTAGCAATCTCATTCCTACAACGCATAAGTAAATGTTTGAGGAAAACTGCAGAATAATTACCGGATGGTGCCCATCAAACTATCCACAAAGTACTTGTATTCTTCTGCTGGCGCTTCCGCTCTGGCATTCCAGACTTTGCTGTAACTCCCCTCCATTAGCCACCGTTCGAGGTTGACGGGATGGCTTATATACGGGTTGTCAGCGATGGCATCGGCGGGGATGGGTAGGCTCTCGAGCGTCGTGTGAAAGTCTGCGATGCGGTTTTGCGTGAGGAGACGGATGAGGTTTAGACCGCGAATAGGGAATTCGCGTTTCGATGGTGGGAGGGACGAGCTGAATAGTACCATCAGCCAAAGTACATGGGATAAGGCGCCAAGTACCTATAGTCTGTGTAGAAAGAGAGGAGCTGTGAGAAATATCTGTCAAAGGACGCCTCGTCTCGCGACCGGATACTCCAGAAAGCGCCAATTTCGAGAATATCGCCTGCGGTGTGGATGAGGCTCTACGTTGGAGGAAGATGACGGAGCACTGACGGGCAACGATGAGGTCGTCTAGGTTTGGACTACCCTGTGGGATGAGCAGACCCGCCTCAATCAAGCCAATCTACAGAGCGCGGTGAGCTGGCTGTCATTGACAACGGCGACGACGACATGCCTTGAGCTGAGAAAGCAGCGTGCCACATTTTTTGAGGTCGCAGGGAGTTGAGGAGAATGAGCGCTGGAGATCCTCATAAAGAGCTTTCAATGACATGGTGGTGGACTATGTAAAACAAGACGCGTGTACAGACAGACGCGTCAGCTCCCATTTTGGGACAACACAACTTCGACTTTTCCTCTTTCCCTCATCATCATCATGGACAGAATCGTCGGCGTCGATATGCAACAGCTCAAAGCAGGCGAGGTTAACCTTGGAGTACGTCGTTGTGCCCGGTGACGAACGAGTATATTCACTGACGGTACTCAAAAGACCTCGATTATGGCCGTCCAATTTAAAGGCGGCGTCGTTATTGGCGCAGACAGTCGCACAACCACTGGAAGCTACATCGTATGAATCTCTGTCTGTCTTAGTCTTGGATACCAGCTCATCGAATCCCAGGCCAATCGTGTCACAGATAAACTGACCCATGTCCACGACCGTGTATACTGTTGTCGATCTGGCTCTGCAGCAGATACACAGGCCGTCGCTGACATTGTGCACTACTACCTCCAGATGTATACGTGCGTACAGTTGATCCCTCACCCGTCATCGCTCTTTGACGACCGTCTAGCCAGACAGCGGGTTCTCCGCCATCAGTGTACACCGCTGCTGCTCTCTTCCAGAAACTCTGCTACGAAAATAAGGACGGCTTGAGTGCGGGCATCATTGTCGCTGGGTGGGACAAGGAAACCGGACCTAGCGTATACAACATTCCTCTCGGTGGTGGCATGTTCCGTCAACCATGGGCTATTGGAGGTACGAGCTTTCGCTATTATTTCTTAATCAATACCGATCCATCACAGGCTCTGGATCAACTTATGTATACGGTTACTGCGATGCTACTTATCAGGAAGGCTGGGGTCGTGATGAGACCGTCAACTTTGTCAAGAACAGTAAGTCTTCTTGTTTTGTCTGCTTCGTTTCTAACAAAGCCTCGTTCCAGCCTTGTCACTTGCAATGTCCCGAGATGGTTCTTCTGGAGGTGTCATAAGAATGTGTGTCATCACAGAGGATAATGTTGAGCGGCTATTCGTGCCTGGGGACCAACTACCCAAATTCTGGGAAGGTCATGAAGTTCTTGGTGCACCTGCGCCGACTAAAGTGATTGACGATGTAGAACCAATGGCGGTAGAAGTATGAGCTGAATTGCATTCCCGTATATTGTACTTTTAATGGTGTGATTACTGCCAGTATTTATCGAGCGAAAGGTACTTCTTCTGCAACAACCAACCCTCACGGTTATCATCCTCCCAGTCAAAGTTTTCAAATATTCGTATCCGCCATAGCGCGATGGCCACAGCAGCAGAATCTCCCCTTTGAAGTGACGCGCCGTCTGAGAAGAGAACGAAAGCATGGCTGGCTTTTTTGTCTCCGTAGACAGATTCAGCGCGTTTACCATTGTACACGGACGTTCTAGCTTCGCGTTCGACCTCCAAAATGCGAGTGAGGAGGGAATGCAACGCGGCTCTCTGCGCTCGTAAAGGGAACATCGAGGCACCATTATACAGAGGAATTCGGTTCTCTGCTAAAGGTGCCTCCGATATTGACAACGATTTGGATGATGAAGAATGTAGGGTTGTTATTGGTAAATCTAGGCGCTTCCTCTTGGTGACTTTCTCGGTGATAGGAAGAGTGGACATGGATCCTTGCGGTCTTTCTTTTGTTTCTGGATCGCGGTTGACTGGGGGCACGACGAGGACTGCGATGGCATTTTCAAAGGGGATAACACCGGTGTCGCGTACCGACTGGAATTCTTCTCGAGTAAGACGGCGTAGTATTGGAGGAAGATGGCTTTCGCCATCTATCGTGATTAAATGTTGGGCACTCTTGTGTATCCGGCTCTCCAGCTGTTCGGCAAGTAGTTCTAGTTCTTGGAGTACGCGAACGCGCAAGAGGTGTCCGATGTGATCAAAAGTATTAGGATGGATATGACCACGCGGATACACTGGCGGGCCGTCTGACACAATAATACTCAGCAAAATGATCAGACATAAGGACGTAACGCTGACATTCAACTGCGAGTTCTAGCATCCGTCTCCAACACAGAAGGTATGTGACTCTTCCTGCGCGCTTGCGTTTGAATTTGGGGTGTTCGAGGCCGTCTGGGACCAGCTGGCAAATCTTGCCTTTTACTGGCCTGTCGGGACTTATACGTGTGATACCAAACCGGAGAAGAAACGCTGAGTACATGCATAAGTAAGGATTCGTTTGTGATCAGAGGGCGCGTACCAGACGGCAGATGTCTTCGGGTATAATTACAGTGGCGGATGGGTGAGGCTAGCATACGGACTGTGGAAAGATAGGTCAAGTTTTCAAGGGTGCAATCAGGGCGCGTACATACGATATGGACTGGACCACCACTGCCGTTCCTCGTCGGTCATGGCGCGCGGTGCATCCGGGTGGCCGTCTGTCTGGCGTCGGCTGCTGCTGGGGAGATAAACCCGTGGTGGAAGACGTTTGTGTGGTGCATAGTTTCTCGAATTGGTTATGGGATTTGCAGGTGCCAATAAAATTGACTGAGGACGACCTCGGTCGAAAGAGGTATTGGTGGGGATGGGTCGGTAGAAGGAAACTCTTTTCCTCGTCCTTTTTATATTTTTTCCCGAGTAAACGAGCTCTGAGAGCGGCTGTTCTGTGAGCCTCTTTATGAGACGCGGTAGGAAGCGGGGCATGACATGACAGTCGATCACAAAAAACAATTTCACGATCAACCTGCATTGACAACCTGTACAACTCCTGTCAACAATGAGGCTTCGTTAATACCACGTCCAATCGATACCTGTGCCCCGTCTGCAACGTATGATACACGTATAAACTGACGACTCGGCTTGATAGCCATCCACTACGAACGGGTTTTGATACTTATCTCTCTCACTTATCTATAAATCCGCATGGTAGGCCTGCTGACCACCTCTAAAAGCGTCTGGTCCAAATCGTGGAGGCAGAAAACCTCCCCCTTCAACGACCCTACCATGATCACCCAGAGGCTACCTGGCGAACCAATCACAATCGCCGTAATTGGCTGTGGACAGCGGGGAAAGGTGAGCTGGACTCTTCACTGTCTATCTCTACGGATGTTCAGTGATCCCGGTTTGCTAGTCTTATGCAAAGTATGCTCTTCAGAGCCCAGATCGCTGCAAGATCGTCGCCATTGCAGAACCTCGCCCGGAAACTCAGAAACACTTTGCAAAGCTTCACTCAGTGGATAGCACCCTTGTCTTCCAGACATGGAGAGATCTACATGCTGCCTCTGCCGAGACGATTAATACTGTTGGAAAGCGCCTGGCCGACGCCGTCATTGTAGCCGTTCAAGATCATATGCATCTCGAGGTCACCGTTGCCTTCGCTGAGCAAGGATATCATATTCTTTGCGAAAAGCCAATGGCAACCAAGCTCTCGGACTGCATCAAGATGCAGAATGCTGTCAAGAAAGCTGGTATTATCTTTGGTCTTGGTCACGGTCAGTCGTCGCGTCGATTCCGCTCGTTACACGTCTGACTACTCTAAGTGATGCGCTACTCTCCGTATAGTCAGGAGATATCTGCTATCGTCGAATCCGGTACCCTCGGAAAACTGATCAACATTGTGCAAGTTGAACCGATCGGTCATTGGCACTACGCCCATTCATATGTGCGAGGGTCAGTATAGAATGTACGGCCTTGCTATCAAAGAGAGCTGACACCTCGTTGTCTTATCAGAAACTGGAGTAACGAAGGGAAGAGTGCATTCTCCCTCATGACAAAGAGTTGCCAGTACGCACGCCTTTCCTCGCCCTTGAAACCTGACGCGACCTTTGGGCAGTGATATCGACATCATATGTCACTGGCTTTCAGCTTCAGCGCCTTCACGCGTCTCATCGTTTGGATCTCTAACGCATTTCCGTAAATCGGAGAAACCGAAAGAGGCAGGCCCAGTGGACCGCTGCCTTGATTGTCCTGCGGAGAAAAAGTGTCCCTACAGCGCGAAACGAAGTAAGTTATCTTTCGCCTTATCTTTTGATATCGTTAATCTGGTTATATCAGTCTATCTGGAGCCTGTATCCAAAGGTAACACCAATTGGCCTGCCGAAGTGCTCGTCGACGGTCTCCCGGATATCGAGAACATCACGGACGCGCTCAAGAACGGCCCCTACGGTAAATGTGTCTACGAGAGCGAAAACGACGTGTGTGACAACCAGATCGTCAACATGGAATTCGCGAATGGCAGCACCGCGTCCTTCACCATGATCGCGTTCACGTCGTTGATATGCGATCGGCAGTTGCGCATGCATTTTTCGCACGGAGAAATTGTTGGGGACATGTATACGTTCACCGTGACGGATTTCCGCACTGGCTCGAGCAAGAAGCACGCGCCCAAGGCTGAAGGTGGCAGCGGGCATGGAGGTGGGGATATAGGTTTGATTAGGACTTTTGTGGAAGCAGTGCGTTCTGAAGATCAGAGTCTGCTGAGGACGGACATAGACGAGATTGTGAAGAGCCATCTGACTGTGTTTGCGGCCGAGGCGAGTCGAAGAGAGGGGCGCGTTGTTGATTGTGTCGAGTTTGAACGGAAGGCTCGCTTAGAGGTCGAACAAGCTACTGATGAGGGCAGCGACGCTTGATTGATATCCTGTATCTACTACCCATATAACGTGTAAAAATTGTGTCTGTGTTACTTATAGACGCCACTCTGTTGTTTGAGGTGATCCCAGTTGATAGCTGACCTGTACTAATCGTGTATGGGAAGGATCAGAAGTGCAAAATTTCTGGCGTTTGGCTTCTCACACGCCCAGCTCTTACCGGGCTCCTTCCGTAATTTTATCCTGAGGACTTAAACATGTATTCTAGAGACCTGTGTACTCAGTTAGGTGATAACATTGGTGCAAAGAGTACAATGATTTAAAAGAGTGCAAAAGCCAGTGTGATTTTTTTGCACTTCGTCATTGATGGTACCATTTATAAGGAAGGATGTACCGGACAGCGCTGGGACGCTAGTATATGCTAGATGCATATGTTAAGTCTATCTTCGCTGCATAAAGTACGCAATACAGCGGGACTACGAGTTTCTCGTCGATGTTGAAAGCAACGAGTGCAAAAAAGCGTGACGGAGTCAGGTAAATCAGGACCCCTGGCTATACGGTTCGAACTTCGATCCCAAAGTTGGCCTTTTTGGTTCTTCAAATTTTCCGGATTTTCGGCCGATTTGGCTTTTTGAATCGGAGTTCAAGGGCGCTCGGCCAAATTTTCTGGCCGCTTCGCGGCCGACTGTCCATATATGGCAAGGGCGGCTTCCCACGGTCATGATTATTGGTCCCTGGCGGCATTTCTTCCCGGATTTTGATCAAATTTGGTTCTTAGGCCTCGTACATAGTCGACCCAAGGGGTCGAAATTTGGTTTTTTAGATCGGAGTTCATTCCCAAAAAATGCCACATTTGGTTTTTTCGGATCGAAGTTCGAACCCAATAGCCAGAGGTCCTGGTAAATCTGGCGGCTTGCCAAGTCACATCGTGACCGATTTTGCATTGCCCGCCAGTTTGCAAGGCCTCATCGTCGACGACCTGGCATCACTCCCTCATCATCTAAAAATCTGATACTTGGTACAGGCCATCATTTACATAGAAAGATGAATGTCTCAAAATTTTAGAGCTGCCAGACACCATTAAGACCTCAAGAAATCGCCGTGAAAAAATTTTGCATTTCCCATATACATGGCCTTGGGCATTTAGCCCAAAAGCGGCGTGTGTTTGTTCCATGTTTGGCCGAGCCCGAAGTAGCCCTAGGGGCTTACACTGTAGGTGTCCGAGACACTGAAAATCAACCTCAGATTTCGGTGTCGATGAGGATGATATTTAGCGTACAAGTGGCTGGTAATAGGCTGTTAAATAATGTCTTCTCTGTACATGGTTTGTCAACGTATCTAGGCCAAATTCAGTGTCAATCCCGAGCTCTGAGATGTAGTCAGATTTACATTGATTTTCGATGCTTACCAGGCGGTTTCCCATCCGTGCAGCGCCACCACTTCTACACTGAATCTGTTGGCTGATGCGCACACTGATTCTACACTGACCTTCGGGGAAGACATTTTCATTGATATGGCTCAAAATTCACTGATCTCGGACCACGAAGCAAGCGGAAACATGTGGATTCAAATGGACAGCTAGCTATCTACATCGTTATAAATGCGCGTCAACGTGCCTGCGCAATTGAAAGAAGACGCGCTCGATCCGATGGATATAGATGCTCACTGGAATGATGATCAGAAGTGCAGAGTACCAGGCGCGTGTTGATGCTTACACGTAAATCGTTCACACGTCGTCGTTGGCCTCGTTCCTCTTTCACTCACCACCATCAGCACCCTCTCCTTCGGCGGCGCCATCGCCCACAGCTCCATTGGCACTGGCTGCATCACCGCCAACATCTTCAGAACCCTCAGCCGAAGTTCTGCGACGTTTTTCCCTCCGGCGCGTTTCCTTGGCTGCATCCTTTTCGTCGATGATCTGGAGGGCCCGTTTCTTTCCTCGATTACCAGACTGGCGTTTGGCGGATACGTCGACGAGATAATCATACTTCTCATCTCGTTCAATATCCCCTCGTTTAATGGCCTCAGCACGTTGGTTCTTGACGTACATCTTCATGAGCTCTTCGGTAGCCCAGTCGTTGGTGAAGCGTTCGAGGTACTTGTTTCTTTCGCGGGCCTATGGTACTTCATGATCAGTTCATGTAAAATTGCGTGCACACTGAGCTTACCAGAGCATAGGCCTTTGCCTTGCGATCCACGGGAATGTGTTTCCACTGTAGGGTATATGTGATTCCTGCTTGAATAGCAACGGCGCGGACAGCACGCTGGCAGAGAGTAAATAACCTGTGATTGCCTTGGTCTGTTTCTCACCTGGAGGCCAAGATACTTCCCATGCTTCTTTTTTGTCGCCAAACCCATCGCTTCTTCGAGATTGAATTGACGACCTGCAACTCCCGCCGGTCGAGGAATCTGCTCAGTCGGTCCTGTGTCGGCATTCTTCTCAGCAAGCTGCTTTTCGAGCTCAGCAACCTGCGCCAGCAAAGCCTCGTTCTCGTCTGGGTACGTCTCAGTCTCCGTTATTATAAGCTAAACTGTTTTCTTACCTTCGAGATTTTTTAGGTCATCTGCATCGCCAGGCTCGGGTCTCTCTGCGAGCTGATGCTGCAGATCCTGACTACGCTTTTTCTCCTTTTCGAGATCCTTGCGCTCTTTTTCGAGATCCTTGCGCTCTTTGGCGAGCTCCGCGCTCACATCGTTAAATTGAGCTAGTGGATTTATGGTAAGCGGAATTCATTGGTTTTTAGTAAAGGAATTAACATGCCCTTCAGAGTCCTAAACTCGTCTAGCGACACAGTCGCATTCAAAGCAGAGCCGATCTGGTGGCGTGGCGTGGCGGTGGACTTCTTTGTCGCCGTGCTGCGTGCGGCAGGCCTTGTCGTCTGCGGGACCTGTTCTTTCTCGCTATTAGGAGTCAGAGACGCACTCTTGTTGATTGGGAGTGGTTTGAGAGGTCCTCGGACTGCGGCTGGCGTTTTGCTACTGCCCTTTTTCGTTGGCGGTAGTTTAGAAGGCGTAGTTGTGCTCTCGTCACTGGAGGTTTCATCGTCGTGGAATGGAATGCCCTCGGCTTGTGCCATTATGCACGGTTGAGAGTTCGTGATGGATGTGGATGTGTAAGTGCCAGTGAAAAAAACTGCACCCTATTTTTCTTTCCACGTGTTCTTCCTTGCGCAATCGTCTCTCCCGATCCACCTCCTCTCTGCCACTGCCATCGCAGGAACCCCATCCCTCAGATGCCCGCGCAACGCACTAAGAAGCAGAAGAGTAAGCGCAGCTCCGGAAATAAAGGATATGTGCTCTGTGCCCACTGCGATACGTGGATGCCTCCAAAGGCTGCCAGACAGCACCTTCGAGACGTGCTCTCTCTCGAAGATATCGGTGGCCCTTCTCAGCCAGTATCTCTTCCGCGAGATGTCGATACCAGCGGAGAGTCCTCTTCTGATACGACAAGCGATAACGAAGATGATCTGGGTCCTGGTGCAATGGACTGGACACCCGCCGAGCTGTCAATGGACAATGAAAGCGCGTCTGCAGCTGACCTCCCTCCGGCTCCTGCCGCCACACCACCGCCTCCTTCCCTGAAAGATCGTCTGCCTACCGGGTGTTGGAGAATCGAAGAAGTTGACGAGGATGATGAAGACGAGGAAATCGACAACATTGGTCAGGATGGCCATGAGCAAAGCAATTCATGGGGGTCGGAGAATGATGATGAGGACGATGACTTGGACTTTTCGACTTTCGATTGGGTTGGTCTTGAAGAGCGCATCGAGGGCGTGGAGCATTTAAACCCATTCACTGCCGAATATGAGCGCGAAGTGCAGGAGATCGGTATGTTGTGATATCAGCTCATATACTATGTATTAACGTACAGTCACAGCAAATCGACTAAGCGATCTTGACTTGGAAATCTGTCAGGCCTTTGCGCTTAAGGTTGAAGATGGTATTACCGACAAAGCCTTTGAGCGTATGCGACATGTTCGGGGACGACGGGCACCAACTCTCCCCACACTCGCTGAAGTGCGCCGCCGTATGGCATTTCTTTCAGGATTCAAGCCGCAGTTCTACGATTGCTGCCCCAGCTCCTGCTGCTGTTATACCGGCGACTACGCTGCACTCGCCACATGCCCCTACTGTAACGAGAGTCGATATCAGGATAATGGAAAGCCTCGTCAGAAATTCATGTACCTTCCTCTCACTCCCCGCCTCGTCGCGTTCGCATCAAATCGTGACACCGCTACTGCTATGCAGTACCGAAGCCAGTACACATCGAAAGATGGCAGTGTCTGCGACATCTTCGATGGAACACATTATCAGAAGCTCTGCAGTCGAAACATTCGGGTCGAAGCGCGCGAGCTTCTACAGAAGTACTTCGCGGACCATCGTGACCTTGCATTGGGGCTCTCGACAGATGGATTCTGCCCTCATAAACGACGCAAGAAGACAGCTTGGCCCCTCGTTATTTTCAACTACAACCTTCCACCCGATATTCGCTTCCATCTTGAGCATATCCTTTCCGTTGGTGTTATTCCTGGTCCAAAGAAACCTCATGATATCGATTCATTCCTATGGCCATTGATTCAGGAGTTAAACTCGCTCGCACGTGGGGTACAGGCGTTCGACATCCTGGAGCCAGTCGCGGCGAAATCACAATTCACATTGCGAGCATTCCTAATCGCTGTTTTCGGTGATATTCCCGCCGTCTCTCTGCTTATGAACATCAAAGGCCACAACGGCTACTCACCTTGTCGCATGTGTAATATCAAGGCCCTTCGTATTCCCAATGCACCTCGAATCACCACTCATTATGTCCCTCACGATCGTTCATCACATCCTACACCTGGCGACATTCCTATTTATTCCGTTGACGATCTGCCGATGCGCTCCCATAATGAGATGATGCGCGACGGTCAGCACGTCTATGATGCGCCCTCCAAGGCTGAGGCGGAGCGACGCGCCAAAGCCTCCGGTGTGAAGGGTATTTCTATTTTAGCCAAACTTGACTCTCTCTCATTTCCGACCTGTTTTCCCTACGACTTCATGCACCTTATTTGGGAAAACTTGATGAAGAATCTTGTCTTGTTTTGGACAGGCGAGTTCAAGGGTCTGGATGATGGCGACGAGCCTTACATCATCTCTAAAAAAGAGTGGGAGGAGATTGGCAAGGCCACTGCTGCCGCTGGTGATTCGATTCCCTCGGCGTATGGATGTCGTGTTCCCAACATCGCGACAGACCGAAGCTACATGTCGGCCGAAATGTGGTCTTTCTGGACGCTGTATATCGCACCAGTGGTTCTTCGTGGTCGACTGCCGGAGCCTTACTTTGGACACTTCGTTTTCCTGGTCCAACTTCTTACGCGCTGCATGCAGTTTGATATTACAAAGGACGACATTACGTTCATTCGTGAAGGGTTTCAGCAGTGGGTACGAGATTATGAGGAGTACGTTATTCATTTGCTTCTTCACCATTCGAGTGACTTACGTTTGTTGCAGCTTATACTACCAGAAACTGGCATCGCGAGTAGCGGCGTGTCCGGTCACCGTACATGCGCTGCTTCATATTGCCGACAGCATTCTTGCGATGGGACCAGTTTGGTGTTACTGGGCGTTTCCGATGGAGCGCTACTGTGGAAAGCTCTCTCCTGCGATTCGGAGCCGGCGGCACCCGTGGCGCTCGATAGATCGTTTTGTAATAGAGACCGCGCAGTTGACGCAAGTCAAAACAACGTATGGATGCGAAGCCGAGTTACGATTGAGTGATGAACCAAAGCCGCGTCATGATGTTCGCGGTGCACTACGTATTCGAGAATGTAAGCATTTTCACTCTCTTCTTCCGAGCCGGCTTCGTCTCATGCTGGTTTCAGATTCATCCTGTATTTTGCTACCGCCAAAGCTGCCTCAGCGTCCTCCATCCAATCTAATACAGAAATCACTCTCGGCAGCCTTAGCGACACGATACAACGTGGACGTGAAGACCATTCACAAGCACATTGATTCTGTTTACATTGAGCAGTGGGGATGTATCCGCCGTATCGATTCTACCGAAGGCGATACCATGTATGGTTACGAGTTACACAACACAAGCAGTGATTCACGCGATGCAACTTTCATTCGGGTAAGTGCGACACATACTCTCTGATTCACCGACTGAAGAGAATCATAGTATGAAGCATACGTAGATGTTTTTGCACATCGAAGGCGACAACCGGCACAGTTCAAACCCATGACATTCTATGGGCGACTTCAAAGCCTGTTGTATCTGAAGTTTCCGAAGGAGGCGCGAAAGGCATTGAAGGGAGATCAAGGGAAGGAAGAGCGACAGGTTATCATGGCGGTCATTGAGAAATGGACTTTGGACAAGACACAGGAGCTCGAAGTCTTGGACATCCATTTTGCGAAGAAAGGTACATCGCTGGATGTTATTGATGTGACCGCCATCCAATGTCTAGTTGGAAGAGTACCTGATCGTCGTTCAACAGCTTTTATTGATCGTAGTGGCTCATTAGTTCGCGCATTACCGGTAGAAGATTTGTAGCTGCTTAACACGTAGAATACTAGACAATAAATGGCCTTTCGTACAAAGGATAGATCGCGACTGAGGCACGTGATCGGTGCCATCCTTGCTCTGCACTCCCAAGCATGCCTGATGTTACTAGCTCAGAGACGAGCTCGCGTTGCAGCACTCTTAATCCAGACATCAAGATTTCCGTTAAAGTAGAAGGTCCAGCCGCTGATGGAAAGCAGGTGCGTGAATTGCAGATAACAATTTTTTTCATTTGACCTTCATTGCAGATCCTGCTCTCGACTACAGTCGAAATCCCACTGGCGTCCTCTCATCAGTCGGTAACTGTCGCGACTCAGTATAAGGACGTAGCCATCACAATCATATCCAACAAGATCGAGCCCGTTTGTGGCGACATGGATTCTAATACCGGCTCTAATGTGTGCACACCCAAACGTCCGGCCTCACCATCACTCAGCCCTCTAAATGACCCACATCATCTTGCCCATCCTCCCCGAAAACGTCGCAAATGTCTGCGACTGGCTGAAGAACCAAAAACACCCGAACTTTGTCGTGCTCTCTTTGAGGAACTGTCCGATTCCGATGACGAGCATAATGGGTCCATAGAGGATAATGAGGACTACCAAGCTGATGTGGAGTTCACGCGCTCAACTGGTGCTTCGCCACCTGCCTACCATCAGGAACCGGCGACCAAGACGAAAAAATATCTACTTGAGATGGGAAAGGTTCTTCAGCAACCGGGACATTCTCCTCGACGTGTGTATTCTCAAATTCTTTATACTCTCTTCTGATTATCTTATCTTAGAGTACGATTGGCGTGCCAAGCAGATTTGCGAGCTCTTCCTTACCCGCCGCGAGACTCGTCGAAGTGCAGCTCTGCTTGAGATAAGATCCGAAGCACAGCCGAGTTCTGTGGAGCGGGAGGCTATTGCGGCGTGGCATGCAGAAATATTTAGATCATCATTGTAATCTGGAATGCTACTATCGATTCCGCCACCATGAACATCGATGTTGAGAGGCTTCGGGCACACCCTCGGTGATGCGGCATGCGGACCGGCCATCCCATTTCATGTCATGACATTGTAGGTAAACAGAGCTTGAGCTTGGGCGACACGCATGCTTGTACACGTACGGACATCAATATTCAACCTATCTTACATTGATTTATGTCGTGGAAGTAGCAAGATCCGCGAGGTTGGTACTCATCGGACAATACACTGATTTCTCACCTTCAGATGGTACATTGACTATGCACAAGGAAATGGTTGATTTATAACCTATATGAATCAGCCTACAAGACACGCTGAAATGGTATCAGCCAATCAGTAACCTATGATAGGTGAAAATTTGAATTTCAACGTTTGCTACGCTGACTTCCATTGTCACGGGAGTCTACAGTGTTATAGCAATGGCGGTACCATTTCCCACCTCAATTCCTCACTGATTTCCTCGACTACTGTCTGAGATTTTTTTATTCTTATATAGCAACAATTTGTTACCAGGATTAGCTGCATGGACACTCTGAACTCGAGATCCGGCTCAGAGTGGGTACAGATTATATACTTGCAGACCAGATTAGGGCTTCCCATGGTACCAGTTTGTAGATATATACAATAAAATGATCTGGGAGCGCGACTTTGTGCCATAGAGTCCAGCGTGAGCTTATAACATGTACCTCAGTCGCGTCGTTGCTTGTCACGGTATCTGAGGCAAAACGCGTGACACTGATGTGACTGAACGCGTTCCGATTGCCTTAGACTGACCGATTCTCACCTTTGGAGGCACCCTTGTTGTTTCCTACTGCTCCAAGTGCACATTTACCTAAAATAAACATATATCATACATCCTACCTAGATTCTAGTATGCTTTGAGGCTACCTGGTCCTTTGGAAGACCGTTTCGCCAGTTTGCCATGAATATGACGAGAGGATCCGGGTTGACACCAGGTAAGACCTTAGTAAGCGTCATGCCCTTTGCAAGCCAATGCCCAAGGCCAATATACACAAGAGTTGATCGTTTGATGAGCTCGCAAGTTGCCGGTCGATGAGTCATCTCGGTTAACAAGACTCATGTTATTTCAACGACACAAGATTGGCTCTAGACTAGGACTGTCACTCAACTCTCACAGATCTCAGCGC